>CM040744.1:4545000-4617500 GCA_022829145.1 Albula goreensis
ACTTCAGCAGACTTCATCTGCACTGAACTGCCTGTCTATGATCTCATCCCTTAGCTTTGACATGATGTCTCTGTATTCCCCAGGACAGGACTACCAAACTAAACAACTTCATTTCATTCTTTTCTTTTCGTGAATACATCATCTTTGTTGGTAAAGTGTAGCAAGCATAAAGTAGGTAGTGAAGCACAATGAAATATAATTAATGTGCCTCTTTTTATGCCCCTTCATCACCAGCCCACTGTGTAAACTTATGAATGGAGTCAACCTAACCCTAACCCTAACCCAGCTCACTGTGTAAACTTACAAATGGAGTTAAGTTAACCTAACCTAACCCTAACCCAGCTCACTGTGCAAACTTATGAATGGAGTTAAGTTAACCTAAACCTAACCCTAACCCAGCCCACTGTGTAAACTCTTCTGAACAGAGTTAACCTAAACCTAACCTTAGCCCATTACCAGCCCACTGTGTAAACTAACTGATTTGTAATTTGAATTAGAGGGAGGTCCATTCCAGACAGAGTTTGACAGCTTTGCTAGATTTGTGTAAAGTCATGATTGAGGAGCTGTGAGGTCCATTGACAGCCAGATCCAGAGTAACTTTGACAGCTGTGTAACTGTGCGTACCCAGGCCTTGACAACTGCTGCGTACCCAGAGTTAGACAGAGCTTTGACAGCAGAGTTAGACAGCTGTGTAACTACTCCAGGGTTTGACTGCTGCGTACCCCAGAGTTCCAGAGTTTGACAGCTGTGTAACTGCTGCGTACCCAGAGTTAGACAGCTGTGTAACTGCTGCGTACCCAGAGTTTGACAGCTGTGTAACTGCTGCGTACCCAGAGTTAGACAGCTGTGTAACTGCTGCGTACCCAGAGTTTGACAGCTGTGTAACTGCTGCGTACCCAGACCCAGAGTTTTTGACAGCTGTGAAACTGCTGCGGACCCAGAGTTAGACAGCTGTGTAACTGCTGCGTACCCAGAGTTAGACAGCTGTGTAACTGCTGCGTACCCAGGCCTTGACAGCTGTGTAACTGCTGCGTACCCAGAGTTTGACAGCTGTGTAACTGCTGCGTACCCAGTAACTGCTGCGTACCCAGAGTTAGACAGCTGTGCTGTGTAACTGCTGTGTAACTGCCAGAGTTAGACAGCTGTGTAACTGCTGACAGCTGTGTAACTGCTCCGTACCCATATCCAGAGTTAGACAGCTAGACAGTGTAACTGCTGACAGCTGTGTAACCCAGAGTTAGACAGCTGTGTAACTGCTGCATATCCAGACAGTTAGACAGCTGTGTAACTGCTGTACTCCAGAGTTAGACAGCTGTGTAACTGCTGCGTACTCCAGAGTTAGACAGCTGTGTAACTGCTCCGTACCAGAGTTTGACAGCTGTGTAAACTGCTCCAGAGTTAGACAGCTGTGTAACGGACCCAGAGACAGTTACTCCAGAGTTGACAGCTGTGTATCTGACTGCTGTGTAACTGCTCCGTACCCAGAGTTAGACCCAGAGTTAGACAGCTGTGTATCTGTAACTGCACTCCAGAGTTTGACAGCTGTGTAACTGCTGCGAGTTAGACAGCTGTGTAACTGCTGCGTACCCAGAGTTGACAGCCGTGTACTCCACTGCTGCGGACCCAGAGTTAGACAGCTGTGTAACTGCTGCCCAGAGTTAGACCTGTGTAAGAGTTCCAGAGTTTGACAGCTGTGTAACTGCTGCTGCAGGCCTTGACACCCAGAGTTTAACAGTTAAGACAGCTATATTAATCCAGAGCTGGAAGAGTTGCAGGATTGTTAGAGGTGAACGTTTTCCAAACCCCACTGACAGATCAGCATGGCCTTCAGGCACACAGCTCTGAGTGTCTCACCACACACTGGCTCAGTCCTCATTTCTTTACTTAATTAATGGCGTAGGGCTTTGGGCCAGATTTACTGCAGCTCTCTCTCTGTGCTTGGAGCTTTCTGTCCATTTTGTGTGTGAGAGTGAGAATATATGTGTGTGTGCGCAAGCTTGTCTGTTTGCGCATGTGAATGTCTATTAGTGTGTTCGTATGTATGATTGTGTGTGTGAAAGTGTGTTGGAGAGTGTATGTACATGAGAGTCAGCTTTTGTGTGTGTGTGAGAGAGATTACCTGTGTGCACATGCATGCATGCATGTGGTGTGTGTGTAGTCTCTATGTGTGTGTGTGGTGTTTATGAGTGTTTGCGTGTATGTGTATGTCCATGTCCGTATGTGTGTGTGTGTGTGTGTGTGACCGTGTGTGTGTGTTCTCCTCTGTTTTTCTATCCTCTCTTGCTCAAAAGTTGAGCCAGACATGTTTTTGTCCTGAGGGCAGGACTGTGAGGGAACGGAAACTGGAACAAAAGTACAAAACCCGTTCCATTGGCTAATGTAACCCAAAAACCTCATTGTGCTGTGTAATTAAATGCTAATGACTTCCATCATGCTGTGTAAAGAGGCGCCTACACCCACCCAATTGGCCTTCTCACACGCATTTGCTGAGTTCCTTCATTAAGACTTGCTTCATGTTTAACCTTTATAGCATTGTTTGTAACTCACTACCATTGTTTCTTAACTCCCACTCCTAAACTTTTCAGACACCCATTTGAGTCCATCATCAACTCTGCATCAGTCATCGATGAGAGCGGAATTCAGCTGCTTCATTCTCGGGGCGGTAATGGCCTGTATGGAATCGGTCTAAAGAAAGACCATGACTATATCTGCATGCTAATTTTCCGAGTGATATTCCATGGCAAATGCGCGGGCTGATTTACGATGTGTGCCTTTCATGCTGGATCGGATATCTTGGCGTTGATCCCAGCATTCCTGTTCCCGGATGTATTCCCTCTCATGTCAGTAATTGTGCTGGTGATTCTGTCAGCCACAGAGAAGTTGACACTCGGAAAACCCCGGCTCATTCTGCAGCAACATGTGGGAAAAAAAAAACGGTGTGCTATTGTTCTTGAGACACTGTCATTTCAAAGCTTGTTGTCAGTATCCAATCAAATGAATCAGAACATAAATCCCCCATTTTTTCTTTGTTTTGTTGGCACAACATGTTCATTTGGCTCAGACTGCTGGGCTCAAAACATTCTCCAGGAGCATTGTCGCGGGTACAAAAAGACTTAACAAAATCGATGGAAGACTGCCAATCAATTAATGCATTTTTTAACGGACAGGAGCATAACTGAACCGGATTTTAGCCCACGTATAATACATTTTTGATGTCTTTATGAAAAGAATCATTGGTTAATACAGTAGCAGTCAAAGCCAAGCAGCCTGGACTGACTGTGAAAAAAGTACCTTAACAAACTGTGGACCCTTCACTCAAAGCACACAGCTGTGGCAACAGAATATCTTTTCGCTCGGTGATCAGGGATCTTTAGAATGTTCTGTTAAAAATAATTGATTGTTCTATTCTTCAGTTTGCTGTTTTTGTATCTAAAGTGTGCAGTTTTGAGGTTAGCCAACAAGAACATTCTCTATTTAACAGTTTTGCCCTGGGCTGGTACTGATCAGTGTGCACAGGTTATACAACAATTTATACAAATTAAAGTAGATACCTTACACAATAATATTCAACTGCTCTGCTGGGAGAAACCTTCAAAGGGACATAAAAAGTTCTTTATTAAGCCTGGAAGTCATTTTTTTATGTAAAGTTAATGAAGAGTTTTGAGCTCTTCGTCCACAACATGCAAACAGAGACGGCGATGTCACTATATTAACTTGACTTAAGTAGGTTCACTGAACTAAATGTGTGTGAATTTTACTCTGAAATTCTTGTGAGCACGAGCAGAGCGTCAGGGACTAAACTGGGTCTTCTCATGTCCTGGAGGCCCGGAGATGTGATGCCATCGAATGGGAGACAGGCTGTCAGCACCTCCTGTGTTTGTACAACAGCTCTAGCAGGTGGTCCAATATCTGACTCTGTCTGGCCTGAGGCGAATTATGAGAAAAACACAGGCGTAGAATACAAATGCTCTTACGTTCTGAGCATACTTCTGGGGTGATGTGGGAGTGATTAAAACATTCCTGAATGACAGCGTGTAGTAAAGGGAGAGTACATGAATGTGCACCACCACCCCCCCGCCCCATTAGCAGAGTCACTGTGTCCTTCATGTCCCCAAACTTTCCATAGCAACCAGAATATCAATAGCATTCATCATGTATGCAGGAAATTATGACGACAGGTAATGTGAGGTGCTGAGAGGATGCTGGTTCTTAAGCAGAGGCGGGATTGTGCTGAGCAGTCCACTCTATCCAATCAACAGGGCCCGTTCCGGCCCGCTGCCACGCACCCCGCTCTCCTGGTGCACTGCCGGCCTCTCACACCGCCCGACATAACCCAATCGCATCAGACACATAATCGGCTCGCCGCGGCAACGATGCGCCTCACCCCAGTCCCCAGAAATTACAGATCGGGCCCTCGGTGAGAGTCTGATTTGCGATGCTTTTCTCGTGGTGCCAGCCGTCTTTCATCCGTGCGATGTGAGCCGACTCTCCAGGGGGAGGACAATTACCGCGCGCCGCCTCCAAATGGCGGCGCACTCCAGCCAGCCCTGACTACGGCTGTTTGGACACATGAAACATTCCCCTAACTACCGTTATGACAGGGGCACATCTGAAAGCCACTCATTATGATGCTTTGAAAAATGAAAGTCTATTTAAGAAGAGGGAGAAGGAGACACGAAAGCTAGTGAGCTGGTGTTTTGGGCCGAGAGAGGGCCTGATTCAAACATGATACTGCTATAAGTGAGACTGCTCTAGGAGAGACTGCTCCAAGTGAGACTGCTGTAGGAGAGACTGCTCTAAGCAAGACTGCTCTAGGTGAGACTGCTCTAGGAGAGACTGCTCTAAGCAAGACTGCTCTAGGTGAGACTGCTCTAAGCGAGACTGCTCTAAGCAAGACTGCTCTAGGTGAGACTGCTCTAGGAGAGACTGCTCTAAGCAAGACTGCTCTAGGAGAGACTGCTCTAAGTGAGACTGCTCTCGGAGAGACTGCTCTAAGCGAGACTGCTCTAAGAGAGACTGCTCTAAGTGAGACTGCTCTAGGAGAGACTGCTCTAAGCGAGAGTGCTCTAGGAGAGACTGCTCTAAGTGAGACTGCTCTAGGAGAGACTGCTCTTTGGTGACGCTGCTCTAACATGAAACTGCTCTAAGTGAGACTGCTCTAGGAGAGACTGCTCTAAGTGAGACTGCTCTAGGAGAGCCTGCTCTAAGTGAGACTGCTCTAGGAGAGACTGCTCTAAGTGAGACTGCTCTAGGTGAGACTGCTCTAAGTGTGACTGCTCTAGGTGAGACTGCTCTAGGTGACGCTGCTCTAACATGAAACTGCTCCAAGTGAGACTGCTCTAAGTAGTAATTAGGACCTTTCATGGCCTGCGGCATAAACCATTCAGTACCCAGCAGTCCTTCAGCATCGCCACGCTGCTTTTTTGGTTTAGAAATGAGGAATTAATTTCAGGAAACATTAAGCAGAAGTGTTTATGATGGAAGTCATGTGGTAAGTTTTTATTGCTGTGATACTGTCTAACAATCTCTTCTCTCCCGGATTCTCAGTGGAATCATCCTCACCATCAACACATTCTTTTATTATCATTCCGTCTTTGAGCCAGAGGTCTCATGTGCCCTCGTATTCAATCACACATCACAGACAGAGCAGCCACCCCTATTTGCCTGGCCATATCGATGTGTCTGTGTTTGTGTTGTTTGTTTTTACTGTAAACAGGTGAGTGTGTGACTGTGGAGCTCACGGTTTCATGCCTCCTGTTTTGGTTCTCTGTTCCAGCAATAGTTTGAAAGTCTATCAGACAGATGGAAGTCCTGATAACAAGGTGTCTGTTGTTTTAACTGTGGCTGCGGTGTGGGGGCCAGCCTGTTTTTGGCCCAGCATGTTTGAACGTTTGCTGTGAATGTCGCTGCCCGAGGTAACGGTATGATCATCACTCTCAGCTGTTACAAAGCCTCTCTTCACAGACAGAGCTGTATTTCCGTCTTTCCCCACTCTGTGTGCTGCGCTGTGGCAACTTTACCATTAAGAATTTAATCATGCGTATAATTATAATTAAACTAGTCATTATCACCTATGTCATTATCACCTACAGTATGTCTGTATCACCCATGTCTTTGTCACCTGTCATTATCACCTATGTCACCTATGCCATGATCACCTGTATCATTATAACTTATGTCGTTATCACATATGCCATTATCACCCATGACTTCACCATGAAATCACAGGTAAAAATCAATGCTGTATTGTTTTCTGTGATGTGTTGCGCTGATATCGGTGTCAGAGCTGTGTAGGCTGTGTTCATGTGTGGCCTCTGTCAGTGTGTGCTGTTAAAGGGGGCGTTGTTTATATCAGTGTGTGCTGTTAAAGGGGGTGTGGCTTATATCAGTATGTGCTGTTAAAGAAGGCGTGGCTTATGTCCATCCGGGGTGTCGGGGTGTGGGAGTGTTTACAGGCACTGTACTGCTGAGTCCCCTTATGGTAATCACAGCAAAAACAATCCTTGGTGCTGCTTTTTCTGGTTTTGCAGAGTGCTTGCTTTCAAAGGGACTTTACAGTATGACAGCATGTTAAAAGCCATGCCCTCTCTCTCGTACACACACACACACACACTCTGGGCTGTGGATTCTGGCCTGGCAGGGCCACACCTGTCTGCCCCCCACCCCCACCCACCCCCCCCCGGTGTTGTTGTCAGTCCTGCTGCACTGCTGGCCCCACCCCCAGGGACTATAGGGGTGATGACATCACAGTGCAGGTCCAAGCCAAGGTTTTTGTGTTGCCATAGCAGTAGGGGTGCTGACAGACACACGGAACAAAGCATCTTATGAATGTAACGAATAGTAATTGGTGCATATGGGCAAAATTTGGGGGGGGGGGGGGTGACAGAGCGGGGCATTTTAATGCACCACTGAGACTTTAAAGCCAACATTCAGAGTTTCTCGGTGGAAACAGTGGTGACGGACACACAGCAGTGCAACAATGGATATTATGGGATGCTTAGGATATTATGGGATGCTTGCATGGAGACTGGGCAAGAAAAGTCAGTCTATATATTTAATAACTACCTTTATTTTCTCCTACACAGTAATGAAGGTTACGTTCCTGAAAAAACAATGCGGTTGATGAATCTGCGGTTCATGAAGTTAACTTTATATGTGGGAAAAAGTTTAAGGGAAACCGTAGCCAAAGCTACAAATACGTTATATTCTCCAAGCCCACATTACACGTTACACTCTTCCAAATGCATACCAAATCAAGCAAATGCTGTAATTACAAAAAGCAGAAACTGGTTTACCTTAAAATTCAAACATTCATCTCATTTTTAGCCCTTTGTTTGCTGTCCATTTTGGACCCAAGATGAATAGAATACAGGACGCCACCAAATATTTTTGCTCCATGAAAACTGAGAGGTCGTGCCATAATTTCTCCTTTTATCTCAGTCTTCCACTTCCTCCTTCATCATCATGGGTACAAAACATCCCTGCTGGATTTTTTATGCATTTGAAAGAGTGTAATGTGTAATGAAGACCCAAAGAATAATGAGTATTTGTAGCTTTGGCTAAGGTTCCCTTAACCCCACAAACCGCGTATATAAGTACTAAGTCAAAGATCCGTTGTTGGTGAATTGGTGTACATTTATATAACTGAGTATAAGTGAATTCTGCAGTTGGTGTACCAATGGTCTGCAAGGTATTACAATATGTACACCCTACAGGCCACACACAGTACTGCAGGAGAGCCAGTGACTGTTTTACACCCTACAGGACACACACAGTACTGCAGGAGAGAGCCAGTGACCATTTTACACCCTACAGGCCACACACAGTACTGCAGGAGAGAGCCAGTGCATATTTTACACCCTACAGGCCACACACAGTACTGCAGGAGAGAGCCAGTGCACATTTTACACCCTAGAGGCCACACACAGTACTGCAGGAGAGCCAGTGACTGTTTTACACCCTACAGGACACACACAGTACTGCAGGAGAGCCAGTGACGTTTTTACACCCTACAGGCCACACACAGTACAGTACTGCATGAGAGAGCCAGTGATCCCTGGTTTTACACCCTAGTGTGCAGGCCACACACAGTACTAGATGGGAGGGTTAGTTTGCTGGACAGGAGAGAGCCAGTGCACATTTTACACCCTAGAGGCCACACACAGTACTACAGGAGAGAGCCAGTGCACATTTTACACCCTAGAGGCCACACACAGTACTGCAGGAGAGCCAGTGACGGTTTTACACCCTACAGGCCACACACAGTACTGCAGGAGAGCCAGTGACGGTTTTACACCCTACAGGCCACACACAGTACTGCAGGAGAGAGCCAGTGCATATTTTACACCCTACAGGCCACACACCCCATCCCTGATCTGTGTGCTGTCATGGCATTATGAGGCACTCAGGATGAGAGGGTAAGTGTGCTGGATGAGAGGGTTAGGGTGCTAGATGAGAGGGTTAGTGTGCTGGATGAGAGGGTTAGGGTGCTAGATGAGAGGGTTAGTGTGCTGGATGAGAGGGTTAGTGTGCTGGATGAGAGGGTTAGTGTGCTGGATGAGAGGGTTAGGGTGCTAGATGAGAGGGTTAGTGTGCTGGATGAGAGGGTTAGGGTGCTAGATGAGGTGCTGGATGAGAGGGTTAGGGTGCTAGATGAGAGGGTTAGGGTGCTGGATGAGAGGGTTAGTGTGCTGGATGAGAGGGTTAGTGTGCTGGATGAGAGGTTTAGGGTGCTAGATGAGAGGGTTAGTGTGCTGGATGAGAGGGTTAGGGTGCTGGATGAGAGGGTTAGTGTGCTGATGAGAGGGTTAGTGTGCTGGATGAGAGGGTTAGGGTGCTAGATGAGAGGGTTAGGTGTGCTGGATGAGAGGGTTAGTGTGCTGGATGAGAGGGTTAGTGTTCTGCTGGATGAGATGAGGGTTAGATTAAGGTTGAGTTTGCGCTGGGTTTGGTGTCCCTAGATGATTGAGGGTGTAAATGATTGAGATTATGGTCCCTGGGGTGAGTTTGCGTCCCTGGGTTTGAGATGAAGGTCCCTGGGGTGAGTTAGCCCTGGATTTGACATTACAGTCCCTGGCATGACCATTGTGTGCTGGGATGTGAATACATTTGTCTGCTTGAAGATTGAAGCTCTGTTGTTTTTAACGAGTTGCCAAAATATACTGAACCTCAGCTGAACCTCACAGACTACGTGAACTGAAAGCAGCAAAGAGAGCAGCCAAATTAATATCCCCTATCTTAATGGCCTCAGCCGAGGGCCATGTAGAGCAAGGCACTTAATATAGGCTATCGCTAACAGGCTGAGCTGACAGGCAGGCAGCGCTAGGCCGCTAATATCCCCTTCCTACCAGAGCCAAAGGAACCACAGCAAGGCTTATTTTATGGAGTCTGATGCTGGTTTTAGATGTATAAAGAAAAATATCAGTCAAGAGCACCATTCCTGATGCGGCTAACAGGGTGATTTTGTGTGTGTGTCTGTGTTTGTGTGTGTATATGTTTGTACGTGTGGTGTCTATGTGTGTGCATGTGCGTGTGTGTATACATGTGTGTGGTATGTATGAGTATGTTTGTGTGTGTTTGGGCATCGGGGATTATCACACTGTCATGTTTACACACCCAAACCTGAGGAATAAGCGCCCATTAGATTTTTAAAGGAAGTGATCATTATGCTTGTGCGAACTCTCCCTTTCTCTTGCTCATTATGTTTATCCATTATGGATGAAGTTATTAATGTCTCGCTACTCACTTTTTGATGAGCAAAATCAGTGTGACCAGCAAACGCTTTTTAGTTTGTGCTTTCAACGGCGATGAAATGTAGTCTTAACTCGTCCCTTTCATTGTGCTCCAAACACAGAGCTTTCTCCAATGGTCTAACACAGGAACACAGTCCCAAATGAATAAACGGCTGTTAATTGCAGATTAATCTTCTTTGAATGAAACTGACATGAAGTTAATATCCCTTTATTGTCTGAGATTTCTATGAAGTGCCCATTAATTCTGCTAGCGCCAATGGACTCTTTTTTTTCCCGCTTTTATTATTTATATAATTATAATAAATGATAGTTGAACATCAATTCTATTCTAGACTTCAAAACGTGGGGCACTTGCTTGTGTCCCAGGGAATGTAATGGCATTGTGTGTATAGTAGTTGGCTCCATTAAAAGCATTTACATTAATCTTAGTGATGAAGCCACAGTGGACTCAAAATAATTCAAGCTTTTGTTGGTGCAGCGTCTAATAGGATGACGTGCCATGCATTTCCAAAACCGAGCCGCTCATTCACAAAGGATTTCTGAAAGAACCCATAATGACGGACATTTTGTGGATCAGGCGTGGAAGACAGGAGTACAGTTTGAGATTTGATGAGACTGCGTTTGTGTGCGTGTGTGTGGGGAAGCATCACTGATGAGACTGTGTTTGTGTGTGTGTGGAAGTGTTACCAATGAGGCTGTGCATGTGTGTGTGTGTGTGTGTGTGTAGGGAAGCAGTATTGATGAGACTGCATTTGTGTGTGTTGGGGAGCATGACTGATGAGACTGCGTTTGTGTGTGTGTGTGTGTGTGTGTGGGAGGTGTTACTGTGTTCAGTTGTAAAAATTCTCAGACAAAGACAGTGCATTTAAAATGAGCTTGAGGTGAGGGATTCCCCCCCCCCCCCTTTTTGGACTGAAAGAAATTGGGAGAACAGTTAATATTAGGTGCCATTCTGGAAAAAGGAAGGAGAGGGTGATGGTGGAGATGGGGGGGGGGGTTGAGGGATGCCGTGAATGCTGAGCACAATGGGAAAAGAGGTACATGGTGTTTATGTACCTGTATGAGACTGGAAGGGAATGTGATGGGTTGAGGTGTTGTCTGAGAACTCCCAAACCTCTGTTTTAGCAAACATCAATTCAGTAGGACAAATTCTCAGACAACGATAGTGCATTTAATATGAGTTTATTGATAAGGAACATAGTAGAGAATGTACTTGGGCTTGGAGTCTCAAGAGGGAGGAGTCATTCCGTTCTCGAGGTGAGGGAATCCCCCAAACGACTGCCAGCTGTATTGTAGTTCCGGTGCATAGCTATGTGAGTTTATTAATGGATCAAAGATGCATGAGCGGGATGAATGTAAAACAATTTAACCTGATGTAAATCTGGAAGGCGTCAGATGACCAGCAACCCTGGTGTTTGATTAAGTAGTCAGGGAGTCCACTACTGTGCTGCTGTTATAGCTGCTCCGATTCTTAAAGAATGGGAAGAAATTGTTTGCAGGAAACCTGAAATGAGCAGAATGCTTTTAAATGTTTTTGGAACCAGTGGCGAGTGACGGTTCTGTTGGGCCACAGTGCCAATCCCCAGAAGCGTCCTGGAGTGGGTCAGAGAGTGTCTGCCGGCTCCTGCAAGGGTGGTGGCTGTAGGGACGGAGGGCCGCAGAGCCGATGCCCTGGGAGTGTGCAATAGCACACTCATGTGCAATAGCACACTTACATACAGAGGGGAGCAGTATCTACCTCACATAGAGAGGGGAGTGGAGCAGTATCTGCCTCACATAGAGAGAGGAGCAGTATCTACCTCACATACAGAGGGGAGCAGTATCTACATCACATAGAGAGGGGAGCAGTATCTACCTCACATAGAGAGGGGAGCAGTATCTACATCACATAGAGAGGGGAGCAGTATCTGCCTCACATAGAGAGAGGAGCAGTATCTACCTCACATAGAGAGGGGAGCAGTATCTACCTCACATAGAGAGGGGAGCAGTATCTACATCACATAGAGAGGGGAGCAGTATCTACATCACATAGAGAGGGGAGCAGTATCTACCTCACATAGAGAGGGGAGCAGTATCTGCCTCACATACAGAGGGGAGCAGTATCTACATCACATAGAGAGGGGAGCAGTATCTACCTCACATAGAGAGGGGAGCAGTATCTACCTCACATAGAGAGGGGAGCAGTATCTACATCACATAGAGAGGGGAGCAGTATCTACCTCACATAGAGAGGGGAGCAGTATCTACATCACATAGAGAGGGGAGCAGTATCTACCTCACATAGAGAGGGGAGCAGTATCTACATCACATAGAGAGGGGAGCAGTATCTACCTCACATACAGAGGGGAGCAGTATCTACCTCACATAGAGAGGGGAGCAGTATCTACCTCACATAGAGAGGGGAGCAGTATCTGCATCACATAGAGAGGGGAGCAGTATCTGCCTCACATAGAGAGAGGAGCAGTATCTACCTCACATAGAGAGGGGAGCAGTATCTACCTCACATAGAGAGGGGAGCAGTATAGAGAGGGGAGCAGTATCTACCTCACATAGAGAGGGGAGCAGTATCTACCTCACATACAGAGGGGAGCAGTATCTGCCTCACATACAGAGGGGAGCAGTATCTGCCTCACATAGAGAGGGGAGCAGTATCTACCTCACATAGAGAGGGGAGCAGTATCTACCTCACATACAGAGGGGAGCAGTATCTACCTCACATAGAGAGGGGAGCAGTATCTGCCTCACATAGAGAGGGGAGCAGTATCTGCCTCACATACAGAGGGGGAGCAGTATCTACCTCACATAGAGAGGGGAGCAGTATCTGCCTCACATAGAGAGGGGAGCAGTATCTACCTCACATAGAGAGGGGAGCAGTATCTACCTCACATAGAGAGGGGAGCAGTATCTGCCTCACATAGAGAGGGGAGCAGTATCTACCTCACATAGAGAGGGGAGCAGTATCTACCTCACATAGAGAGGGGAGCAGTATCTATCTACCTCATAGAGAGGGGAGCAGTATCTCTGTATCCTCACATAGAGAGGGAGCAGTATCTACCTCACATAGAGAGGGGAGCAGTATCTACCTCACATAGAGAGGGAGCAGTATCTACATCACATAGAGAGGGGAGCAGTATCTACACATCACATACAGAGGGAGCAGTATCTACATCACATAGAGAGGGGAGCAGTATCTACCTCACAGAGGGGAGCAGTATCTACCTCAGAGAGAGGGGAGCAGTATCTACCTCAGATAGAGAGGGGAGCAGTATCTACCTCACATACAGAGGGGAGCAGTATCTGCCTCACATACAGAGGGGAGCAGTATCTGCCTCACATAGAGAGGGTCCACGAGGGTCTCTCAGAGGGTCGTTACATTAGATGTCTATGTCACTATGTGAACACACACATGCCTGCACACACAGATCACATAATTACTAAGGCAGAAGGGAGAACAGAAACCTCTGTATGATGAATTGAGTGTTGAAGAGCGATGGTGATGGATGAAGAACGTGCTCAGATCCATAGGCCTCATGCTCCCTGTCCAAAGGGGATCGCTGTACGATTTGTAGACTCTATTTTTGTGCTCTGTTGAGGGTCCGGTTTCTGTCAGAAACCCTCGGCCTGGTCCCAGGGTGTCCTGAGAGAATGTTTCACAGAATCTGTGGCACAGAGGGGCGCGTTTGTTTTCTGGAGTGACGGTCTGGAACTGGGGCCCAAATTCACTCCAGCCCAGGCAGGTCCTGGGAGGAGGGTCCTGTCTGAGCGCAGAGAAAATCTTGGAGACAAATTGGCATGTGCTTCATAGCTGGCTGGGTTTTGGAAAAGCACTTTATTACTTCTTATTGGCTGGATGGATCCTGTCCACCGCACGCAGACAGAGTACCAATAACGGCCTCTCAGCTGAGGAGCTTCTCTCCATCATCAGCATTCAAGAGAGAGTGGCGTGGGGGGAGAGAGGTGGGAAAATATATCCAATTAGCACTTAGCATCGATCTGTCTTCTATTCTCATGACTTTGTCAAGCCAAGGTGTCTGTTTACTATGACAGTGAAAAAAAAAAAAAAAACAAGAAGATTTAAGATTTAGAATAATACAGTTCTAAAAAAACATTTTTGGCTCAGTGCATTTACCATGACAAAATAATCACAAATGAAATTTCAGATGAAAAGACCAGATAAATGAAACTAAAAAGAGAGAGATAAATGCACTGGCTGGCTTAAAATAATGAATCTTATATACTAACACACACAAACACATGTACTATCACATACACTCTCACAAACATACATTCACTCACACACACTCTTGCACATGCACACACACACACACAAATTCTTACACACACACACGCACACACACATGCACGGGCATGAACACACATACTTTCATACACGCATATGCACGCACACACATGCACACCTGCACAAATGCACATGCACACTGACACACTTGCACAAACACACCCTGTCAGGTTCAGTGACGCAGGCCATCCCACATGACATGGTCATGCAGCCTGTTCTGCTTCCTCCCAGGTGCTGTGTCAGGGCTCGGGTTAGGGTTAAACATTCAGCCAAATGTTGTCAGAACGGAGGAGCTGCCCGACAAGAGGCAGGGTTTCTATGGAAATATGGTGACACTTGGAGGGCAGGAGACAGAGCTGGATCCGTCCTTGTCTTAGACTATTTAACCTAAATAAACAGCAGCTCTGCCAAGATCTCTGAGCTCAAAGACAGCTGGAAATCAATCCAGAGCAACGGAATTTCAACTTTGGTAAAACTTCCTCCTTTAAAATGAAGTTTTCTTTGTACATTTACTGTACGAAACTATTTTGGCACTTTAGAAGGGTGCAGTACTGTTTATCGCACATGTCATTCTGCTCTAGGAGGCCTTTGCACACAAATGCATTCAGATCACTGTGAATACTTCTCCCTTCATCTGTCTGTTTCAATTTGCAATCCAGACAAATAATGTGAATCAGTCAAACTGACCTGAAATGGACTCAGATTTGCAACAAAGGGTCTTTGAGGGAATATGGATGGGAAAAGTCCACAGGAAGCTGTGTGGAGTGCAGTTTGCTGGATATCAGTTAAAGGAGAGGATGAGGCAGGAGAGCGCCATGCAAAACAGTGGTCAATACAGAAGTGTTGGTGATTCTTGGTCAACAGGACCATTGAGCATCAGAACAGATACCCTTAATTCCACTAACAAGCAACAGGAGAGCTGGAACAGAAGCATTATATCAGTCCTGACAGTACTATCTTGGCTATGAAACATTGTCTTGGTCCTGGAGCAGTGGAAAGAAAACACAGAAAGAGTGTGTACTGACAGCACGGCGTCTAATCATGTTTAGACTTGACTCCAGATGAGTTACGTTATGAGTTTGAAATAAAGAACCTCCTGATTGATATTTTATGGACCGAATCAGGATGTTTGTAAACAGACAGCGATACTCGGTAGAAGGCTGTGAGGCTTGCTGGAAAACGCAGAGGGGAATGAAATGGAAACCTCCAGAAACCAAGGCTTGGGTTTATCTGTCTGAGCTTCACCTATGCCAGAGTTACTCTCACTCAGTCACTGCAATCATGCTTTGTGAAACTTTGTGGAAAAAACAAACAAACAAGAAGGATTATTTGTCTGTGTTCAAAGCAAAAGCTGAGTAAATGTATGCCAAAGTTTTAAGTCTACTGTCTTCTGATGCCATGTTTTGGAATATTCTAGTTTATTTTTTTCACTCATTGGTAAGATGACCCTGAAGTGTAAAACACCAGAAGACAAGAAACTTAACTTTTAGTTCTATCATTGTTTAACCCCCCCCACGCCCCCCCAACACTGTATCCGCCTCTGGCACCAGCAGGGGGCAGTGTGTGGTGTCCTATAGCCTGGGGGCTCTCCGTTGTTCTTCAGATAATTTGGGGGTTATGACTCTCTGTCTGTGTCTATGCCCTGCAGCAGGTGCTGAACTTGTGGGGCGTTATAGAGACACAGCTCAGTCAGTGTAGCTTTGTTCACCAGGTACCCCTGACACCAGGCAGGAATCAGGGGGTGTGTGTGCACATCTGTGTGTGTGTGTGTGTGTGACACACACCTTAGCCTCCCTCCAAAGTGTCTGTGAAAACTGTCACACCCCTCCTCATCTTACTTCATGTACCGCTGTGGTGCTAGTCTCCCTGAATATTTACACCTCCCAGCCCCACTGCCCCCTCCCTGCATGGCCACACCTCCCAGCCCCTCCCTGCATGTCCACACCTCCCAGCCCCACTGCCCCCTCCCTGCATGTTTACACCTCCCAGCCCCCTCCCTGCATGGCCACACCTCCCAGTCCCACTGCCCCCTCCCTGCATGGCAACACCTCCCAGCCCCACTGCCCCCTCCCTGCATGTTTACACCTCCCAGCCCCTCTGCCCCCTCCCTGCATGGCCACACCTCCCAGCATGGCCACACCTCACAGCCCCTCCCTGCATGTTTTCACCTCCCAACCCCACTGCCCCCTCCCTGCATGTTTACACCTCCCAGCCCCTCCCTGCATGTTTACACCTCCCGGCCCCACTGCCCCCTCCCTGCATGGCCACACCTCCCAGCCCCTCCCTGCATGTTTACACCTCCCAGCCCCACTGCCCCCTCCCTGCTTGTTTACACCTCCCAGCCCCACTGCCCCCTCCCTGCTTGTTTACACCTCCCAGCCCCACTGCCCCCTCCCTGCATGTTTACACCTCCTAGCCCCTCCCTGCATGTCTACACCTCCCGGCCCCACTGCCCCCTCCCTGCATGGCCACACCTCCCAGCCCCTCCCTGCATGTTTACACCTCCCAGCCCCCAGCCCCTCCCTGCATGTTAACACCTCCCAGCCCCTCCCTGCATGTTTACACCTCCCAGCCCCACTGCCCCCTCCCTGCATGTTTACACCTCCCAGCCCCTCCCTGCATGTTTACACCTCCCAGCCCCACTGCCCCCTCCCTGCTTGTTTACACCTCCCAGCCCCACTGCCCCCTCCCTGCATGTTTAGACCTCCCAGCCCCACTGCCCCCTCCCTGCATGTTTACACCTCCTAGCCCCTCCCTGCATGTTTACACCTCCCGGCCCCCTGCCCCCTCCCTGCATGCTTACACCTCCCAGCCCCACTGCCCCCTCCCTGCATGGCCACATCTCCCAGCCCCACTGCCCCCTCCCTGCATGTTTACACCTCCCAGCCCCTCTGCCCCCTCCCTGCATGTCCACTCCTCCCATTCCCACTGCCTGTCTGTACTGCCCCCCAGTGGTGGAACCAGCTTCCCAGCATGGAGAGCTCGGGGGTGGGGAGGGGGTTGGGTGTCTGCTGAAGCAGGCTGAACACTCACACCTTGCCTGTCTGTGGGTCTGTTCCCTGGTCCTTTCTCCAGCACTCCCATTACAAAACTAAGGTTATTGTTTAATTAATGGTGTTTGTTGTGGCACTTTGAAGGTTTTCTTTTATTCTTATAAAGGCTTATCGGGAGTGCATGGTTTGTACATACTGCTTATATTTCAGTTCTGGTTGGCATATTTAACTTGCATTGGTGCTTTAATAAATCCACATAGATACTCACAGGTCTGTAAATTTTGTACTCCAGGTCTGGCACTATTGGTCATACAATCAGGTGAATGAAAATGTTCTCCCACTGGCTAATGACCACAATGTAGAGGGAGGGCCGTGTGAGGCTTGGTCAGTAATGGAGCAAAAACAATATGAAGTGTAAAAGTAATAAATATTCAGTAAATTCATACTAAATGTGTTCTGTATAGCATAATTAGTATAATTACTTTTTACTGAAATATTTGTATTTTAATTTCAAACTGCAGAATCTGAATTTTAGACAGTGGATTCCAACATTGGTTCACCAGCCAGGACACTTCACAAACTGGACTCTGCTTGTGCTGGGAGAGTGGAAATCCTCTCAGCTGCAGGGCACAGATGCAGTCTCCACAGGTATCCTGGAATGGTTGTGCCTTCAGTCTTGATCCATCTTGCTTTATATCCCAGGCATATTTACCTTCAAGACGTTGGTAAATATATGCCTGTTAAGGCAAACAGCAGGTAAATTTGATCTGCATAATGCCTTTTGAAACGACAATAAAAGTAGATGAGATGATCATTGAACAGGCATAAGATGAAGGCTTCGTGGATGTCAGTGCCGTTCCTTAATGAATTAACCGCATTCAACAGTGCCCACCCCCACCTAACCCCTGCGACCCTCCCCATCATTTCAGATTATGTGGCTCTGTGAGGGACGTCTGGTCTCCAGTGACAGGCAGTGATGACGATGGGGCGGTTATTCTCCAGCAGTCCGCTACGCCAGCTGCCGACTGGAGCAGTTTTTCCTCTTGACAGCCTACTATATATCTCTTGCTTCCACTCAAAGAAACAAAAATCAAGTTGGGGAAGCACATTTAAGGAATACAGTGTGTGATATAAAACTAGGCTCGCGGAAATGCATAAGGAAATGCACTGTAAGAAACTCAAGTTCGGCGACAATAGCTTAGTGATTCTGTCCGTTTTGTAGAGAACACAATGCATCACTGTTGCTGTCGTATTCCCGGCTCCTCGTGAAAGCCGGAGCCTTGTGTTTCGCTTCGGCCGCCTGAGAAAATGAGTGGTTCACTTCATTCTGTGGAGCCACTGCCCCTCCGAACGTCTGTGCACGTCACTGCTACAGTCTCAGTCGTACTGTGTATATATGTGCCAGGGATTCACAGCATCACAGTCCGATACTGTGCTTTGGCTCCGCTACTCGGCGTCTGACCGCCTTCGCAATAGTAACAGGTTGCCTGAACACCATACGCCCACTGGAGAGTAAACCATTCGGCGCAGTAATTAGTTAGCTATGTTTTTGCCAACATGTATTTCTTCGTGAGCACATAATGTATTGTCACCACTATATAATATTAAACAAAGTCACACATCCCTGCACTGTAAAGCTAAGATGATAGTGCATATTTTTGTACGAAAATGTATTTAAAGTTATTTTTAGGATTTACACGAAAAACACATATTAGAACCATTCTTTTATGGTTTTTTTCCAGACATTGAGCCACTGTGAAATTTTCTTCTATCAGTGTATGTTTTGTTCATCCTGCGACTTAATTGCTACTGCCATTACACTTATATTTTTATTTTTATTATTTTTATTCTTATTAATGACCTAGTTTCTGTTTTATAAGTCGTTGTATGCATTCGGATGTCCTGTGGAGAGCAGCTGACAGCACAGGGAGCCCGTAGGATTTCCATGTACGAGTGGAATGTTGTGCTGAAAATAACCGCAGATTGAAAGGTGTTGATAACACTTCTGATCAAGTTCAAACGACTTCGATAATGCTGCTCAGATCGGTATGTGCCAACACAGGAACGGTTGTATGGCAATTTAAAAAAAAAGATTACTTGTAATTAATTGCCAGGTAAACCTAATTCCACCCATTTGTTAAAACAAATTAAATGTTTTGCACCGAGAAAATGTATAATATATTCAAATGCCAAATGCATTAAGCATTTAAAACATTATTACTTAAGACTTACCGCTTTTCCACCGAAAAAAACGTGCACATGTATCCACCAGGTGAAGAAATTGCGGGAAAACAGTCGTCTTCAGCAAACGACGTTCGTGTAAAACATAGCCTAAGATCTAACCAAGCTTCGCGGCAGTAAGCCAAAATCCTGGTAGAGTCTGTCAACTCGAAATAACCTACTATAAGCTACAAGCGTTATTCAAAATGGAACTGTGTTAAAGCTATTATTCGAACTAAGGAGCAAGAATTAACACACATGTTAATATTATGATGGCTTGGGTCACTACCGTATGATATGCTTCTGGTACATAAAACATATACCACTGCAAAAGTGCCTTTGCTCTCCGGGTATTTCTGTTAATTAGGCAGATTAATACATCCTGTAATTAAGACAAATATAACTTTCATATTTTCCTAAGGCCTTATTTTGATATAGCCTAATAAATTCAAATGAACATGGATCTCCTTGTGTACCACCGCGATAAAACGATGCTGTGAGTGCTGCTCGTGGTAATTTCACCACCTACAGACAGTTTATCAGTTTGATCTGCTGCATGTCCCCGTCCCTGTCGGTGATCTCCAGTGGGAATGATGCTTTTAACTGTCTTTCGGTAATTGAATTAGTTTTGGTGTTGGGGGACGGGCTTGCTCATCCGGAAACGCCCATTTCAAAATTCAAGCCAATGAGGTCGCGCTGCGCGAGGATGAAACCTGACCCACTCCTCGCGCAGTCGGCGAGCGCCTGCCTTTGGTCTCACCTTATTTCGTCTGAAAGCAAACTGCACGAAATAGCGCGTGATCTGCGTTTGATTTCTCCAATCATTATATATTTGGATGTGGCCCTGGAATGCTCGCATTCAGATCTAGGATTTACAATCGGGTGTTTGGTCACGCAGCACGTGAAAAACCGTTTCGGTCCCTCGGTTCAGCAGAGGACTCGTTCACCCAGCAGAGAAAGACAAGGCTGAGAAACGCTACGGCTCCTTCAAGCCGGTCGGGGGAGGCAGCGGTAAGACAATATAAAAAAATAAGACGGGAGTAAATGGAGCCTTTTATGAATGGCGTTTAGAAGTTATGAGATTTCAGAGGAGATGGACTTGTGAGCTGAGGAAATACGATACGCTCGCCTTACCTTTTTTTCTTTTGTGAATTCCTGGACTTGACCCTGCGCTGTTGAATATCCGCACGCTGTGACTGACTGGTTTGTAGAGTTTGAGCATAGCAAGCTACTTGCACAGTTCCCGGAAAATCTCAGAGACTAGCACTGTCTTTCGGATGTTAAAATGACATTTTCCTTTTAGTGACAGTTGTTTCTGGATTGCCTCTCTGATTTTTGAGTCGGGATTCGGGAATACTGTTGCATCCCTGTGACTGCATGCGTTCAGGAACGCTGAAAACTGATGCGCTTGTTGCTATGAATACCTGATTGTCGGAATAGTCGCTTGGGAACTGTTTGCTGTTATTGGACTTTACACATTAATCATTCTTCATAATCCTTCCGCACCCCAGCATATTCTACAGTAAAATATTCTACAAGAGGTGACACTCTGAGGTGACAATCTACCAAGCGTTGTCCATATTGTAGGTTGATATTGTATGATCCACATAATTGGAATAATTATTTTCCTAAACTGTTTCCCCCCAAAAAATATGTTCCAATTTTAAACTGACTAAAACAGAACGGCTTCAAATGTGAATGACACTTGGACGCTTCTGACAGAAGTAACGGCTCACGCAGCATTCTCACAGTTCACCCTGAAGAGGATTAGTACCGAACTTTAGTAGTGATGTTACACGTGGAGATGGTCACTCTCGTTTTTCTGATACTTTGGATGTGTGTATTTAGCCAAGAGCCGGGTTCCAAGGTGGTTGCCGACCGCTATGCCGTCTACTGGAACAGCACCAACCCCAGGTAAGTTTACATTTCAGCTGCGCACGGAGGCCTGGGACAGCAACGGCTCGATAACTTGAGCCATTCGCTTTCGGGGATAGGGGATCTGGTTCAGCAATTTATGAAAAACGGAAAGATGACGATGAGAAATGTACTAGCTAAACTAATTTTGCGTAAAACAAACCTCTCCCGGGGTTGAAGGATAACCTCACCCGTCACTGGAGAACCCTCATATGTAGTGTACCAGAGAATAACCTGTGGTCAAGTAGGCTATTGAATTTTACAGTTAAATCCAGTCGGGCATTTTTCCCTACATATGTCTATTGTGTTTTCCCAGCGCTCTTCTGGATTCCGTTTTCCCAGCAAGTGTTGTCCATAAACGCAGGAATACATTTATTTAAATTAATCTGGTGTGTCATACCGTAGTGTTTCACATATATGAAACATTTTCATCGTGCTTTACTGGGTGAAGAAACAGTGCTGCACTTACTGTAGGCATTGTGCATATCGTTGTGTTCATGGGCTGAAGGCATCCTTGAGCCGAAACGACCAAATACAGCAGTTCATCTCACTCAATTTAAATGCATATTTTACAGGTGGAACCGAGCGGTGTGAATCAAATACAGTGGCAGCATAGAGCTACGTGACATTTTACAAGGATAATTTAATCTTGTCGGTCACAGAATTACCTCGCTTCTCTGCACGGAGACATGAGACGGACGGGAAATACCACACTGTTGCAGTCGAGCACGCGGCAATGTTTTTACATCAAACTTCCAATAAAAAGTCGTGTTATTTCATATATATACACACTTCACTAATTGTGCAGAAAGTTCAGTGATATAACCTATTTTGTTGTAACACTATATATATAAATCAGAGTGTCCACGCATATCAAAACACATTAACGTTTTTCTGGTGGAGCCAAGAGATATTTAAATAAAATATAATTAATTTTTAGTAAGTCGGCGACTGTGTAAAACTGTGAACAAAGCAGTCGATTATATTACCGACTGGGCACGAAAGGTCGGGCAAACCTGAGCTTCTAATTAGACCTTATGGTATACAATTTTCAGATTTATTTTAGTCAAAAGTTTTAGTTTCATAGAATTTGTTTTACGTCCTAGGAAACCATGACTTGTGTTTCAGAATTTTGAGGGCATCAATCAGCATTCCCAAAAATCATATGAGACGTTTTTGTCTGGATTGATTGCTGCAGGTGTAGATATATGGTTGTCTTTAATTATATAATGAAATCGGTTTGCACTTTAACCTTTTGAAAGTGTTCAACAGTTAATTTGTGTGACGTGTAGACTCCCTTACCAAAATGTCTGTATTTCTTTTAGCACATGTTAACCTGCACAATAATATCATTAATAACTGTAACGCGGCTACCGTTAGTGGTTTTACTTAGTTGGTAAAGATAACCCCTTTGAAAGTTTTTGAACAAATGGTGTGTAGGCCACACTTTTACACAATACACACGCTCGGAGTACACATTCTTAAAAATTAGGAATGTTTTTTTACATTTATATAAATTTATAAGTAGTTACTGTGCCGAACCCTTTAATGTATCTGAGGTTGGAGAGCTGGGTGCCTTTGGTCGCCCGCGTACAAATGGTACTAATTGAGTTAATAACTTTAAAAGTTAACCATAACACTTTTATAAACAAAACTACAATTACCACAGTAATACATATACAACTTTAAGTCAATGTATATTTTTCCATTGTATTTAAGACTGATATGAATGAGATAAATGTCTGTGTAAAATTATTAAGTATTAGAGGATTATTTGGGACTGTACTCATTGGAGGTGTTCAGTATCGTCCTATTACTGCGCTATGTGTGTTTATTTTATTTTATTTTAATTTTTTTTGAGGGGGGGCTGTGAGAACAAAATCAACCATTGTCGCCACGGCGTAATTAACGTAAAGGTATGGAAAATATGTTTCCCCACTAAATTTGACCTACTCTAATAAAATGTAAAAAGCCGTATCTCCGTTGTGTGAGCTGCGTGCGTTCGGATCTAAACTGACTTAAGTCTAGAGCTCAGTCGAGTCAAACGGCGCTGCTCCGCAAGCAGGGAAACACTTTATCTGCGGCCCCTAATTCGGCCTTTATTTCATAAAAATTACAATATTTGTATTGAAATGCAGATGATTCAGACCAGTAATTGGTATGCAGACATTCATAGGAGGCGTTTGCGCTACTCAATGGAAGAGGAATACATGACTTTGATATTTCTAAATATTTAGTTGATTGTCAGGTTTACATATGACAGGCATTTAGTAACGCATGAGTGTGCGCACAATCCAAAATTTAAGTCAGTTTATATTCACTCTTTGTATCGCGCATTCTTTTAATCGTCGGCTCGTACAGCTTCCCATTTGAGTATAGTTACTGAGTAGAGCTGGTGTACGCTTATATAATCATGTTCCAGTTGGAACAACAAAACAAGATATTGCTACAACCAGGCCAGTTTCTGCTACTTATTATTTTTTAAAATTTCGTTTAGAGTGGGTGCAATTGGATAGGTCACTAATCGTGCTTTGGCTTTGTTGTGAAAATGTTTAAATTTAGCCAGTGGTTCATGAGGAAAAAAAATTAATTATCCAGAGCAATTGGTAGCCAATGCTGAAATCTGCAAAAGGAGCGCTGAGTTCTAGATTCTCGCAAAAGATATGGCCCTCGTTTCAGACTGTTGTGGTCCGTATCTGTCGCCTAACTGAAGCGGAGTGTTTATTTGAATGCCGCGTTCTTCAAAATGAGCCATACTTTGACCCAAGAATAATCTGATCTGCTGTGTTGATAGACACAGTTTCATTACGATATGCATTTTTCAAAACTGACTGGCAGTTCTGTTATAATAATAACTTCATCCAGATGTGGTGATATTTTCTCTCTGTAAAAATGTCTCGGAGTCAGGAGTAAAAGTTGCCATTAAGCACACCCCCCACACACACACACACACTCAAAGGGTGCTGCTGAAGACATGCACTTGGTGATTCTGTGCTTGACTGGAAAACACAGTGAGTAAATATATTTTCCTGGGACTGCTCTGTATGCATTCTGTATGTCTCAAGTGCCTGAAGAAAGGAAACAGGTTTTTTTTTCCTGGGGGGTGGGGGTGGGGGGCTTAAGGTGGCATGAGTCATATTCTTTTAAATAATGGCAGCTTGTTTGAATCTATCCCCCAGAGGGCAAGAAGGAGACAGAGAGTGGGGAGTCAAACAAACACGTTCAATCGGATGACTCAATGAACAGAGTCACTATTTCACATGTGAAGAGTGTCCATGCCAGCGTATGCCCTCCCCATGACAAAATATAATGGTCGGTGTCAGGAAATGTGTGACACACACACACACACACACACACACACACACACACACACACACACACACACACACACACACACACACACACACACACACATACACACACACACTCTAACACAAAATGTTTAGCAGCCAGATCAGGTCAACATTCCTCACACTTCGGCATACTTAGGAAATTACTGTTCAAGGGTGTGTCTCGTACAGTGTTTTTGTAAGTGCTAATTGTGGAACTATAGTTTGGTACTCCTTCAGTCTGGCCTGTAATGAAGGGACTCTTTTTCCCTGGGTGCACCATGCCCTGGTCACCATTGCCCCCCACCGGCAGGGGTCACGGCAGAGAGAAAGTGACTGAATATGATTTGGCAAACCTGCAGAGAGAGATTGGCAACTTTTCATAGAACAAAACCCCACAAAAATTAGGCTGAAATCTATCTGATCAAGTCATGACTTGCATGACTTTCAGTTTCACATAAATTTCAGTTTATTTTCTAAACTGTTTTTGTTGGAAATGAATAACTACGACTGAACAGTGTAGCACATGTGAAAATGCGCAGTCTATGATATGACGAAATACGATCTGTACATATTGTTGATAATAATAATAATACTAATAGTATGAATCATACATTTTCTTTTATTTTAACCACGTCTTTGAAACATTTGATTACATATTTGCCATTACTTTCACATTATATTATTGGCTTCACAGTTATTTGTTGTTGATCAGAGGTGTGCTTCTGTGTTTTAAACACCCACAGGCGCAGGCTCTGTCTGTGCACTATTTTGTACGCACTCACACATGCCCCAGAATCCCTTTCAGCTGCGGTTTTGATGTAGTGAAGTGACACAGTTCTGTCTGTGATGTAAACCACATGGACAATAATGCGTTCCTTCCTTGAACAAAGCCAGCATTTTTGCTGGATCTCACCACATAAGGCAAAAGCTGCTGTCTCCCCAAACCACACAACATCCCCCAGGCCCCACCCCCACCCCACAATCTGAAAAATGTTTTATGGTTTTCCCCCAAGAAGAAAAAAAAAACCCTGAAAAATTTCCCCTTAATCAGGAAACGGACAGATGAAAATGTTTTGTATCCTGAGAAGGGAAGGAATGAGCTTGCGTTGGATGGCTGATAGCGTTCGTTTTGCACAGCGATCTACAGCAATGGTGGTGTGGAAATGACAGTCCCACAATTTTCGATCTCGTAAAATGAGCATAAGTATTCTGCCTTCCACATAAATATGATGCTGTCTGTCTCTGGCGTGTTTCGCTGGCTCTGTAGAGAGGGTGGAAGGCCTGTGCTGGGTCGTAGGCAGTCTGGCTGAACTCGGATGACTCCACTCGTAGGGGAGCTTCAACTTGTACGTGGCTCTCATGCTCGTGTTTGATTGGGCGGTTTGCATGTAGCTCTTTTACTGACATTTAATTGGGCGGATTGCGTACAGCTCTTGTACTGGTGTTTGATTGGACGGTTTGTGTACGGCTCTTGTACTGGTGTTTGATTTGACAGTTTGTGTATGTCTCTTGTACTGGTGTTTGATTGGGTGGTTTGTGTACGGTTCTTGTAGTGGTGTTTGATTGGACGGTTTGTGTACGGCTCTTGTACTGGTGTTTGATTTGACAGTTTGTGTATGTCTCTTGTACTGGTGTTTGATTGGGTGGTTTGTGTACGGTTC
Organism: Albula goreensis; assembly: GCA_022829145.1. Classification (NCBI taxonomy): domain Eukaryota; kingdom Metazoa; phylum Chordata; class Actinopteri; order Albuliformes; family Albulidae; genus Albula; species Albula goreensis. The sequence goes on from CM040744.1 coordinate 4,571,173, forward strand.
TTGTAGTGGTGTTTGATTGGACGGTATTTGTGCGGCTCTTGTTCTGGTGTTTGATTGGATGGTTTGTGTACAGCTCTTGTTCTGGTGTTTAATTGGACAGTTTGTGTATGGCTTTTGAACTGGTGTTTGATTGGACGGTTTTGTGCGGCTCTTGTACTGGTGTTTGATTGGGTGGTTTTTGTGCGGCTCTTGTACTGGTGTTTGATTGGTCGGTTTTTGTGCATTTCTTGTACTGGTGTTTGATTGGGTGGTTTTGAGCAGCTCTTGTAGTGGTGTTTGATTGGTCGGTTTTTGTGTGGCTCTTGTACTGGTGTTTGGGTGGTTTTTGTGCATCTCTTTTACTGGTGTTTGACTGGGCGGTCTTTGTGTAGCTCTTGTACTGGTGTTTGATTGGTTGGTTTCCAGAGGTGCTGGCAGGCTAGACTGTTGTTTGCTGAAAGGGGTTAGATCGTAGAGGCTGGGGATGAAAGGGTGTTTTCTTTGCAGGACGTAGTGGTGAGATTGCATCTCTTCTCCTGTCCCGCTATCTTTACTGGCCAGTGAGGCGCTTTGCTTGCTTGCTGTGGAAGCCTGTAAAGTAGCGGCTTTGCTGTTTTTAATTTTGAAATTTTTTTGGGTTGAGGAGGGCATGTAAAATCCAGAGTTTTTCAGCCTGGTAAAATATAAAATACATGAAACATATATATGTATAATGTAATATGTTTACATTTAAATGTACATGATGTAAATATGTTCATTATAAACAGCATGCAAATAATTGATAAATAACCGATTACTCTAACCGTGACATATACCGTGAAATATAGTTCAAGTATTTAATAAAAATAGTTTCTTTGTCTTCTCCTTGTAGCCCATGGATGTGCAAAATAATCAGATAGTTAAGGTCAGCACAGGGTGTATTTTATACTTTGATGACATAGCCAGGTACTGTGGAGGATATGCTGTCTCTAAACCCTATAGTGACCCTAACCTTAACCCTAACCCTAAGCATAACACAGACTTCACTCAGAAAAATCTCACACAACAGTATTCTTTGGGAAAAAAAGAAGGACCCTTGTGTTTGATAAAAACATAAGTCCTTGCCAACAAGGCATGCTTATTTTATTACAGAAGTATTCTGATAAACAGAGAGAGAGGGAGAGAGGGAAAGGGGGGATAAAATGGACAGGATGCAGAAGTGCTTTGGCAATGTGAAGTTTGGACTGGAAAGCCAGGAGGGGACTCGGATACGGCACTCTCTGCAGGGGAGACTCTCTACCCTGGCAGGGTGCTGACCCCCAAAGTGGGTCACCGAGTCTGGGGGGTGCAGAGCTGTGTGACAGGTGTGTCTAATGGAAACGCCCAGACACCCCGCACCACAGCTGCAGCAGAAACTCTGTGTTTTATACCAGACTGATCCAGCAGAAACTCTGTTGCATTTGTGATTGTGGGGGTGAATAGTAATTATTGATGCCACTGATGGGAGTTCATATTTCTGCCTAAATTGCTTCCAAACACAACCTCTTTAACTGCGAGCGGTTTTTCCATACAACACAGATCTGAATGCTCTCAGGAAGCTGGTTGTGTATGTGTGTTTGTGAGTGAATGAGTCTGTGTGTGTGATTGTGTGTCTGTCTGAGTGTGCATGTGTGTGTTTGTGTGCATGTTTGTGAGTGTGTATGTGTGTACGTGTGTGTGCACACATAGCATAGTGCAGCATACTGTAGAATAGCATAGCATAGTGTGGCATACTGTAGGATAGCATAGCAAAGTGTGACATACTGTAGGATATTATAGTGTAGCGTGGCATACTATAGCATAGCATAGTGTGGCATACTGTAGGATAGCATAGCGTAGCGTGGTATGCTGTAGGATAGCATAGTGAGGCATACTGTAGGATAGCATAGCAAAGTGTGACATACTGTAGGATATTATAGTGTAGCGTGGCATACTATAGCATAGCATAGTGTGGCATACTGTAGGATAGCATAGCAAAGTGTGACATACTGTAGGATATTATAGTGTAGCGTGGCATACTATAGCTGTAGGATAGCATAGTGTGGCATACTGTAGGATAGCATAGCAAGGTGTGGCACACTGAAGGATAGCATCGCTTTGTCTGGCATACTAGGATAGTGTAGAGTGGCATACTGTAGGATAGTGTAGCATAGCGTTGCATACTGTAAGGTAGCATAGTATGGAATACTGTAGGATAGCATAGTGGGGCGTGGCAGGCTATAGCGTAGCGTGGAATAATGTAGCATAGTATAGCGTAGCATGCGGCAGGATAGTGTAGTGTAGAGCAGAGCTGTTTAGGCTGTTCTGTGGGATGTCGCGTGGTGTACCTTGCTGATAATTCTTGTAAGCCTTGTGTCTGATGTGTAAAAGATTAGATCAGAAAGCTGTATCATTCTCACAGGCCCAGGGGGTTGGGGCTGGGTGGGGGGGCTAGGTCTCCTCTAAGTTCATACGATGAGACAGAATAATATGAGCAAATAATATTCGCCTTGCTCCTGTGTAACTGCCCATGTGGGGACAGTGGAGTACGTATACTGTATGTGTTGAAAACATGTGACCTAATGAAAGCATGTGAGTGTTATGCTGGAGCTGGGAGGTGATCCCCCTCTCCGAATACTCAGGCACTGAATAACCTCTCAGACTGCCATGAGCAGCTCTGGAGGAATGAAGGGCAGAAACATCTCCACCAGGACCCCCCGTAAACACTGCACCTGTGTCCAGGTGTGTGCTGGTACATGCCCTTCGAAAAGTTTCATTTGAAAATTTTTTTGTTGAATCGATTGATTTCCTTTTTCTGCATGAGATATAAAACTATACAAAGCATTCAGTAGTACACACTCCCCTTTATTTATTTAATTTATTTGCAACCAGGAAATTTTGTCTCACTTGACCTACATCTTGTTTCGTATTTTCCTCGTTTGCCGTTTGTAGCTCATGTGCGCTTACGCAATTATGCGATTTGCATGGCAAACTGGAAAGGCGAGAGTTCTTTTTTCAGCTAAACCAGCCACCATTTTAAAAGTAGAATCAGACAACTGTTACACAGGACTGTGTGGCTGCCTGTCCCCACGTCTGTCTGTTATTCTATCTGTTGGTGTGTTCGATCTTCTCCAATGTTTGTCTGTCCCTGATGTCTGTCTGAAGGATAAGTACAGTCATTCAACCATTCGGGCAACATCCGACCACACATACGTTCCGTGGTCCCTTAAGGTTATAATACTCAAAATTCCCGATCGGAGAACGGGATGTAGCAGACGTAACCTATTTAACCCGTATATTACCTTGCCAGATACATTAGCTGAAATAAAGTACTGTATGTGTACAGTATCTTGGCAATTTAGACAATACAGGTACACTACAATTTCCCATATAGCTTTGCTATGTATATAATATGGTGTTCATGCAAGGTCCAAAGCACATAGCATCTGTTTCACACAATATGTTGTGCATGTTAATGACTGTATATTAACATGCATGACTGTATATTCTCTGTGAGAAAGGAACAATGGAGTTCTCCTTAACCTCATTAGTCACACAGTTTCACATTAGTCATACATTTAATTTTCTCCCTCTTCCTGTTTAGTGCTACTACTGTGTGGCATGGGTCAGTGAGAGGCTCTGCATCTGAAATATGTTTATGGAAGCATACACTGCAGAATGTTCAGTGTCTAAAAGGGAAGCATGCACCATAGAATGAGTGTCTGTTCATAGAATGTTCAGTGTCTAAAAGGGAAGCATGCACCATAGAATGTTCAGTGACCATAGAATAGTCAATACTTTGCTCGGTTACCATTTTGAATAAATGCATAAAAAGAAATCCAGAACTTGCAATGGAAACTAATTGAAAGAAAAAAAATGTTATTTTTGATGATTTATGTCTTGGTTCAGGGAACATCCCAACCATCATCTTTTCATTGACGCTGGTTGGGTTGTCTATCAATTGTTTTTTAAAAGACGAATACTTACTAACCCACTAAACATATACATGTAGACATGTTAGGTGAAAACTTTTCCATTTTCACCCTGTGAAACGATGTGGGAGGAAACCTGCGAAATCCAGCTTTGTTTTTAAAAGGAAAAGACAGAATTCCTATGGGTTTTTCATTTTTGCATTTTGATGAGAAGTTATAGCTGTAGCACATGACAAGATTGTCCTTCCCTGAACCTGAATTTCACTGTACCTGGGTTTCGATTGTTCTGTGGCGTTATTGAAAAATATTATTAAAATTTTGGTTTATTACATTGGCAGGAAGAGGAGCTGAGTTGTTGATTTTTAGGTGGAAGTTGTGGAAGGTGTCGTTTATTGACAGGTCTTTGAAATGGGAAACGTCACTAATGGCCGCGCTAGACTATGCTTGACAGGCAGAGCGGTTTGGTGGGAGGGCTGGGCCGTCAGGATGTGACTGTGTGATTGACAGGCAGTCAGATGAACATTCTACAGGTGCAGATTATCTTTACGCCAGTGTAATCTCCCAGAGCCCCACCCCCTGTCAGAGCTGCCAATCACAGACAGCCCCTTGTTCCTGGGACCACACTAGACTCTCTCTTATTGTAGGTGTGGCCTTAAAGGACATCTGCTGCTTCCAGAGGTTCACCCTTTTAACAGCAGTATCACAGTACCATAGATCACACCACACATTATGGAACCGTTTTATTTTTCATAAACACATTCATTTTTATTTGTGTGAAAGACCAAAAGGTTGTTGTCATCAATCATGACTATGATATTTCAGTGTAACTTGGCAGTGCCGACAAAGTAAAACTGAAATATGAAAAGAGAAAAAATTTCAAGCTCTTATATGCACTGCCACGTCTTGTTTGTGCTGCCAGTGCAAGAGCTGTCAGCTTTGGCCAAAACATTTAAATTAACAATCAACACGCAAACATGATGTGTTCTCCATGAGACCTGAGAAAAAAGACAGAAAAAGTGTTGGTTGTTAGCATCCGTAACGTAGCATCCGTCTAGCGTGTTTTCTGCCCAAACAGCTCAAGTCACTGCCTGACTCAGGAAACCACTTTCTTTTCAAAGGAACAAAACACCTTTTCTATTTGTACCAAATTAAATCCAATTATGTTTTTGAAACGATTTAGCAATTCATGAACCTTTTTTTTCTGCTGTTAAATCTTAAACCTCCCCGCAAAGCGCTATTACATGTTCAGAATTACCCAACACCCCCACCTTGAAAAAACTGTCTGCATCCAAACTGGCAGTCAGTATTGGCCCCAACCTCTCCCCCTCTCCCGGGTCAGTTGGGCTGAAAAGGCCCCATTGTTCTGCTGGGGGTCGCAGAGCTCCACCTGCTATAGACGTATCCTTAGAAGCTGGAGGAAAAGAATGGAACCCATTAAATAAGGGGGGTCATGCATTTGGAGCATGTAACATTCAAAGGGGAGGGAGGGGGGCAAAGTGGAACACAAGAAGAGGCCTCGAACCCAGAAAGGCCCCTTGGTCCTTGTGGGCTCTGACCCCAGCACACTCTGTGTCCTTGTGGGCTTTGACCCCAGCACACTGTATCTCCTTGTGGGCTCTGACCCCAGCACACTCTGTGTCCCTGTGGGCTCTGACCCCAGCACACTCTGTGTCCTTGTGAGCTCTGACCCCAGCTCATGCTGGGTGTTATAGGCTCTCACCCCAGAACACTCTGTGTCCCTGGGTCCCTGTGTCCTTGTGGGCTCTGACCCCAGCTCATGCTGGGTGTTATAGGCTCTCACCCGAGAACACTCTGGGTCCCTGTGGGCTCTGACCCCAGCACGGTATGGGTGGTGTAAGCTGAGGCAGGGGAGAGGTAACTATGAAAGCAGCAGAACAACTTCTCCTGTGCTCTTGTCTTCAGCACAGCAAAAGCCTGTGCCCACTGCTACAGAAAGTCATCTCTTTCATGTCTGCGTGAGGTGTGAGAAGGAGCATGGGGAAGGTTTTTACCCTAACCCCCCCCCCGCGCCCCCGCGCCCCCGCCCCCCGTCTCAGGTGTGGAGCTGACACATATTTGCCTTTTAGCTGCCCACTCTTTCTCCCTTCAAATGCTTCTGTTCCTTTCACTTCTCTCTGTTTGCTCTTCTGTGAATTAAAGGGGGGATTAGCAGAGACATTTACTAACAAAAGAGGAGAGGAAAGGCTGAGCCAGTCAGGGATTCAAACTGATACACTTTGGCATTGTGGTTATTGTGATTTTTTATTTCCATGGGGTGAATGGAAAGATGTTAGAGAGTTTTTGCCTAAGCTCTTCCCCCCAGCCACCTGTAGTGCAGTTGCAGAATCCTCACCTGAACTTGTGTTTCTTTTGCTACTGTGACACAAATAGATGGGAGTGGAGTGAGGTTTAATTGAGCTGAACACTGATGTGGAAACTGGGAGAAACCATGCTAGGCCACAAACACACACAAACACACACACACACACACACACACACTACAAACAAGTAATTCACAAGTAATTCCCAGTAATTTCAAGGCCTGTTTTACTTTATGTGCCCAGTTTTTGTTTATTTGACTTTCTTTGTGTGTGTTTGACAATGTGTGAGTGAGAGTAGATGTGTTTGTGCATGAGACAGTAAGTGTGTGTGCAGTGTATGTGTATGCATAAGTGTGTTTGTGCTTGTGTGTGAGTGTGAGTGAGAGAGAGAGAGGGAGACTGGGAGTGACTGTGTGTGTGTGTGTGTGTGTGTGTGTGTGAGAGAGAGAGAGAGAGAGACAGAGAGACTGATCACGTTCATGTGTGTGTGTGTGTGTGTGTGTGTGTGAGAGAGAGAGAGAGAGAGGAGAGGAAGAGAGAGACTGGATGTGTGTGTGTGAGTGCATGAGACGGACAGAGAAAGACTAGTTGTGTTTGTGTGTTTTTTTTTTTCTGTTTTTCTTTGCATTTGTATTGGTGAGGCAAACATCCCAGCGGCTCTTTGAAACTGCGTGTCCCCATCACCAGGGTATTAGCCTCGAGTCACTGGAGGGCTTTAAAGCCCATCATCTCATTGTCTCCTGACACAGCACCCAGTCCCCCAACCCCCCACCAGAGAGCTGGGCTGGGCCTTCTCACAGAGCAGTGTAAAGAATGTAATGAGATAAATAAGACTTTAGCTGATCTGCCGGAGAGACCGAACTCCCAAAGATAATCAGAGCTGATGAATGCTCCCCATTTTGGGAATGGTCAATCAGATGTAGCTGTTAGCGGTGCTGTGATAAAGTTTGTCTGGTAGCACAATTAGCAGTGTTAGTGGTGCAGTGATAAAGTTTAGCTGGTAGAACATTAAGCAGTGTTAGCGGTGCTGTGTTAAAGTTTGTCTGGTAGCACAATTAGCAGTGTTGGCAGTGCACTGTCAGTTCATTAAAGAGATGGTGGCATCTGAGATTACTGGCCCTTTAAATGGGTGTGATAAGCATGGGGGGGTGGGGTTTGGGGGAGGCTGGCGCTGCTCGGCTCCCCGCTTTGCTATGGCTCTGCTTGGGCCCTGTGTTGTGGCTGCTGCGTGACTGTGGCTTAGCTCTGGTGAACTCCCGTCCAGATGGGCAAGCCAAATTAGGCGTGAGCTGATGAAACGGCAGGCCGGGCAAGGCGTCGCTGTCCAGACCGCATGGGCTGAGCCTCTCTGATCCAAACAACATGGCGGCTGCCACGGCATGTGAGGCGGGCTGCATAGGCACAGAGGGGTGACACTGGCAGCCATGCTTGATTCAGTATTACGCTGGCCTGTTGTTTTAAACTGATTTTGTTTAACTTTCCCACCCCAATTTTAACAAAATCACCTAAAATAAAAAATTACATTAGGCTTTTAAGCATAAATGATTAGGACGACAACATGGATTGCTTAGATTTTTTGAAAATAAGAAATACATGGAAACAATGCAAACAAAAAAGTTTTGTTAAACAGTGAGATATTAACTAAACAAATGAATCCAGCTGTACTTTTCCAAACTCTCTTTAATCAAAGGAAAGGACATGCATTCCCACTTCAGACCTGGCTGTACTGCAGGTTTATGTTTTTGTGCTTTTGTGTGCATGAGTGTGTCCCTGTGCCAATGATCTCACTGTGCTCTGTGTCCCTGTACTAGCGCCCTCACTGTGTTCTTTGTCCCTGTGCCAGCGCTCTCACTGTGTTCTTTGTCCCTGTGCCAGCAGTCTTACCATGCTCTGTGTCCCTGTGCAAGCGCTCTCACTGTGTTCTTTGTCCCTGTGCCAGCGCTCTCTTACTGTGTTCTTTGTCCCTGTGCCAGCAGTCTTACCAGTGGTCTTACTACTGTGTTCTTTGTTGTCCCTTACTTTGTTCTTTGTCCCTGTACCAGTGGTCTTACTATGTTCTTTGTCCCTGTGCCAGCACTCTCACTATGTTCTTTGTCCGTGTGCCCGTGCTCTGTGTCCCTGTGGTAGTGCTCTTTTTCTTCTCTGTGTCCCTGTGCCAGCCCTCTCATTCTGCTCTGTGTCCCTGTGCTAACACTCTTACTGTGCTCTGTGTCCCTGTGCCAACGCTGTCATTCTGCTCTGTGTCCCTGTGCTAACACTCTTACTGTGCTCTGTGTCCCTGTTCCAGTGTGCTTACTGTGCTCTGTGTCCCTGTGCCAGTGTGCTTACTGTGCTCTGTGTCCCTGTGCCAGTGCGCTTACTGTGCTGTGTGTCCCTGTGGAAGTGCACTTACTGTGCTCTGTGTCCCTGTGCCAGCACTCTTATTTTGCTCAGTGTCCCTGTGCTAACACTCTTACTGTGCTCTGTGTCTCTGTGCCAGCGCTCTTATTCTGCTCTGTGTCTTATTCTGCTCAGTGCTCTCACTGTGCGTGAGTGTGTTCAATATTCCCTTTCACCTGCTGTTTCCCATTCTACGCCTTCCGTCATTCCCAGGAAACAACCACAGACATTCCAGCCCGGATTAGAACCACTATGCACAAAAAGCAGAAAAAGCAGAACATTTTCAACAGAATGACTTTCTTTTTTTTTGCACTAGACAATGGGTAGAGTGTAAAATCTCCTTCCTTACTGGCTAATAAAAGTGACTTCTGACTGTTTCAAAAAGGTAACTTTCAAACTATCGAAGCATTTTATCTCACAAATTAACAGATAGAGGTTATAATGAACACCGCAGGTTGGAACTGTAGGATTTATGTAACTAAAATCATATTTTGCATGTACTGAATGCATGGCATTTAAAGAGCTATTTATTCTTAACTTATTTCAGGTGGAGTCATTTTCAAAAATGTATCTTTTCTATTTATTATTCCATTTACATTAACATCAACTCAAAATGCTGCTGTGCTGTAACTTATGCAGCTAACCTTACTCTGTTTTCACATTTATAACTTAAGTAATAAAGAGATCATCAACCTAAATATTTAAACTGAGCGATACTGCGGCAACCACACTATAAGTGTGACCACCCTTATATCCTTGTTATATTTTTAAAACTAAAAACATACTTCTAAATGTTCAAGAACAGCTACAGATGATTTTTTTTAATTGACACTATGTTTCTGTGATAGTACAGGAATGATTTATTGATGGTAACAGAATGTTGTGCATAGCGCGTAGTGTTTGATCAATTACTGAAACACAGAATCATGGCAGCAGAAGGGCTGAGTTTGTAGGCGTGCCAGGTGATGTTCGCTCAGGTTTTTAAGAGGATGGCGCAGCTTGGCGTGTTGGTTGCGGAGCGGGGATTATTAGCCAGTGAGGACGGAGATAAAGTATTTCCCTGTATTGGGTTAGAGCGCACTCTCTGCACTTTGGGGGCCAATGAAATATTAAAAGCTGTTTGTGATCTCACAGACGAGCGGGGCATGCAAACCTTTGCACGCAAGACGGGGGAAATGAGGTCAGGACGCCAGTCTCAGAGGATGCTCTTCAGCTATTGGTGCTTAATGCAGTCCGCACCTTCTTATTAATACGTGGCCTTTTTCATGGAACTGATTGACGAATGTTTTTCATTTTATTTTAAGGGGCGGGTTTGAAAAAAAACTCTGAGTTCATGGAAACCGCGCCTCCTTCGGATCTCGGAACGGGACTGCCTGGTCCTCCTGACCTATCGATGGGCTCGTGTCGTCCCTCTGACCTGACCACGAGCTTGTCTCGTCTCTTGTAGGATGGTTTTTCTCAGCGGCACTTTGTTGAGGTCGGCCATTTTCAGATCAGGACTCCATTTTGAGTTTAACCAGAGGAACCCGTGTTTGTATCTTGCAGAACAAGATACAGGGTTAGCTTGACTGGATAAAAATATGTAACGCCTCATGAAAACAACAACGGAAATCTTTGCAAGAAATATTACCCCACGTTTGGGTGAGCCGTAAATATTACCCTAGATTATTATATTCACAGACTCACAAAACAGTTTGAGAAAAAAAAATATGTATTTTTACTCGTCTTTTCCCATTGTGCAGCTAAGCAGATTAAAATGAAATGCATACGCATGAACACATTTTTGCGGGTCTGATTTTCGGTAAAGACGGGAGAAATGCGAGGGCGGGGACGGCGGCCCTGCTGGCCCGTCTTCTCCCGCTCCAGGCCGCGGTGGCAGGGTGGAGGGCGGGGGTCGGGGGGTTTGTCTGAGTCCCCCGGTCTGCCAGTGGTGCTGAGGAGCTGCTGCCCCCCTCCCCTCCCGGCCCTGGTATCACTGGTGGAAGGAACATGGCGTGCAGGTGCTGGAGTTACTCGGGCTGATAATCAGGCTTTATGTCGGGCCGCGGGGGCCTCTGGGGCAGCAGCTCTGTTATTCCAGTGCATAATTGAGGGAGCCGGGAGTGGGAGTTAGAAAAGCAGAAGTAATGTGAAGCGAAAGAGTGGGGGGTGGGGTCAGCACTGGCACAGGGATCGCGTGCGGGGAGGCAAGACCGTACCGTATGTGGTTACCGCCAGTAACCGGTCCTTACGTTGAGCAGTTGGACAGAATGCGGCTGTGGACAGGGCTGGGACAGCGGCACAGAGAGCTGGAGCGCTCGTAGCTCACTGAGCTGCCGCACACAGTGCGTATTCAGTCACTGCAGCTATCGCACACAGTGCGTATTCAGTCACTGCAGCTATCGCACACAGTGCGTATTCAGTCACTGCAGCTATCGCACACAGTGCGTATTCAGTCACTGCAGGTATCGCACACAGTGCATATTCAGTCACTGCAGCTGCCGCACACAGTGCGTATTCAGTCACTGCAGGTATCTCACACAGTGCGTATTCAGTCACTGCAGCTACGACACACTGTGCATTTTTAGAAAAGTAAATAACGAAACACAATCAGTGATTTTGAGTACAGTTGATTGTAGTTGGCCCTTTGTTTTCATCGGTGTGTAATAAATATTTTTCGTTCAACTGGAAAAAAAAGTTAACTGTTTTTTAGTAAGACAGAAAAGTGAGGACAGTGCAGTGTAGTGTGTGTCAAATTAATACCCTGCCTGTGCATACTGCGACACTCACTTTGTTTTGCAGTAGCACAGAGCTACATTCACATTGTTTTGCAGTAGCACAGGGCTACATTTACATTGTTTTGCAGTAGCACAGGGCTACATTCACATTGTTTTGCAGTAGCGCAAGGCTACATTTACATTGTTTTGCAGTAGCGCAGGGCTACATTCACATTGTTTGCAGTAGCGCAGGGCTACATTTACATTGTTTTGCAGTAGCGCAGGGCAGTAGCACAGGGCTACATTTACATTGTTTTGCAGTAGCGCAGGGCTACATTCACATTGTTTTGCAGTAGCCAAGGGCTACATTTACATTGTTTTGCAGTAGCACAGGGCTACATTCGCATTAATCTGCTGGTGTTGCCCCAGCATTGTTAGAGTTAGTCTGATAGAACTGGCTGATGCTACAGAATCATTTAGAGGTATTTTCTCAGAAAACACTGAAAACTCAGAAAATCCATGAGGTGTTGTCTTTCGCATACTTTAATTACCTTGCCTTTTAATTACCCTCACCCCCCCCTACCACCCCCTGCCTATCCTGCCCCTCAGAGTCGGACTGTCCTCTTCCCGTAGTTACACATTCGCTGCCTCAGAAGCTGTTGTGTCACCTCTCCTGCAGCAGATCCTCCTGGCAGAGTGCAGAGGGAGCGCCCGGTAAAGCAGGGAGTAGTGCTGGGTGACCCAGTGGTGTGTGGAGCAGTGCTGGGTAACCCAGCGGTGTGTGGAGCAGTGCTGCTGCAGGCTGCTTCACTCCTCCTCAGCCCATAACAAAATGGTGCTAACTGCCTGACACCTGCTCTTTGTGCCCCTGACAATGGCCCTCAGCGTCTAATAACCCTGCAGTCGGTCAGCTTCAGAAAGCTCAAGGAGATAAACCGCGCTGTTTTCTGAGAAAATGCTAAATCCTCTTCATGAAACTGATACGCACTGAAAAAACTACAACAGAAGAAATAACCCATAGGGATCAGGTTTTTAAAGACCGTATCTTGAATGTGAAATTTCCATTCTCTCTCTCGTTCTCTCTCTGTGTGGTAGGAAAAGGCTTTCCAGTCTCAAATCCACCTTCAAAGAAGAAATTTCCAGAGTGGAGGCTCTGAAATGAGGCAAAGCCTTGCGTAACACACACACACACACACACACACACACTCTCACACACACACACACACACACACACACACACACAACACACACACACACACACACACACACACACACACACACACACACTCACAAACACTCAACACACACACACAATCACTCACCACACTCTCCAACACACACTCGAACACACACACACACACACACACACAAACAATCAACACACTCTCCAACGCACACACATACTCACAAATAATCAACAAAGTCTCCAACACACACATGCACACACTCAACACACTCTCCAATACACTCACACACACACACTCACACACACACTCACAAACACTCAACACACTCTCCAACACACACACTCACACACACACTCCAGTTCACTCACACAAACACATACGCTCACAAACACTCACAATCACTCACCACACTCTCCAACACACACACACACGCACACTCAACACTCTCAACAACACACTCAACACACTCTTTAACACACACTCACACACACTCAACACACTCAACAACACACTCACAAACTCTCAACACACTGTTTAACACACACTCACACACACTCAACACACTCTCAACAACACATTCACTCACAAACACTCAACACACTCTCAACAACACACTTAATCATAAACTCTCAACACACTCTAACACACACTCACACACACTCAACACACATCGTCACAAACACTCAACACACTTTCAATGACACACTCACACACTTACAAACTATCAATACACTCTTCAACACACATTTGCACACACTCAACACACTCAACACACTCTAATACACATTCACTCACACATTCTCAAACTCAAAACACCATCTCACGCACACTCACATACACCACAAAATGCACACCTTCACCAAGCTCTACTAACTTCTAGAATAATTACCGGCTTTATAAAAACCTGGATTTTTTGTCTTGTTTAAAAGACACTGCTTTCTTATATCTCTGCACCACCACTAGCCTGTGAAAACTTTAAACCAGAGAAAGAAAGAAGAAAGAAGGAATTAAGAATAAAGAATTTCCTCTAAAATCAGAAACACTCTTAACATCTTTATTTATTACAACGAATGTTGTTCTTTTTTCCTTTTTCCATTTATCACAAAACTCAAAAATGCTGTATGACCAGACAGTAAAAATAAAAGCTGTGGAAAACTGTGGGATAAAATTTCCAAAAAAGGAAACATATAGTCTGTAACAGCCCAGCAGGGAAGATTTTCCCCCTGCCAGCCATGTGTGGTGGCGTACAGATTCTATAAAATCAATACGGTAAGCCTGTAAAAGTGACATTTCACCACTCGCATAATTAGCATTGAGAGCTCAGCTGCACTGCAGACACGCGGAATATTGCCTCGCAGCTGCGCAGGATGATAGACGCAGTGGTCAGGCGTTATGACTTACCCGACTGCCCTGACTCAGGGTGGAACCGTAGACCAGCCTCCTCCGTGGACGGGCTTTGAAGTACTGAATAAATAAGAACTGATTGACGATTTTACAGTTGTGAAAAATAGTTTCCTGCATTCTATTGGATGTCGCTCAATGCATGAGAAATGTTTATGCATTTGTAATAAAGGAGGGTGGTGATAAAGATCAAGGAGACCTCGTTAAATGTATTTTAGCAACTGGAAAAAAAACTTTAAAGTGATGTACCTCTCAGCGAAATACGTAAACTTAGTTTTTCAGAATGTCTGATATTCCCCAATATTTCCTACTTTTGGTGATGTAATCCCTGCTCCACTTTCACACCATAGAAAATATTAAATATTCTCACTTGTGAATATTGCAATAGCCATATATTCGGTAATACTGAGATCTCTCTAGAAAGACATGCAAAATCATCTGGTGGGCTTGTCACCATCACCACTGATACTGAGAAACTTCACTTACCTTTGCTAAATCAAGCAAACTTTGCTAAATCAGATATTTAAATACCAGGAAATGATCTTGCATGGCGTGCTACACAAGCCCTCACATTCTGATGTGCCTTCCTCTCACAGAGGAAATAGACTCGGGCGGAAACATCAGCACCCATGCGCCCAGAAAGCAGGCTTTGCATGTTTGCAACCATGGCCGCTCACCTCCACTTTCCCAAAAGGCCACAAGAAGGGATTACATCGGAGGGGAGAGTTCACTTAACTTTTCAACCAGGGGCCTCAGCTCTCTGCGGGAGGAGAGAGGTACACCACAGTGAGGGGTCAAAGGTCGGTTTGTATTTATTTACACTGTGCCCTCTGCCCCCAGGGGATTTGGAAATGCTGTCATATAAAAATGCACTTGCACATCTTAAATCTACCCACCAATTTACTTAAGAGTCTGTTTCGAGCAGCCACTTCCTGGCCCTGTCCTTCCCAAATGTTCAGTCTCCATTTTTCCCACTTTTCCGATCATCTGAATAACCGACCAAAAATGTGTCTGGTGAGCCTGTGTAAATCAGAGTTAAAGAAATTGAATCCATCCCAGTGTCTGTAAATGCAGAGTAAGGCTTCTGTGGAACTGCCGGTCCCAGCACTGCCGTCTCCCATAGGAGACACGGCCCCCACAGTGCCGTCTCTCACAGCAGGACTGATTTTCTGAGTGTGGTCCGTGCCGGAGTCCAGGTGTGGAAACTGAGAGGTGGTGAAGGTGAAGGCGCACCTACCTCCGCGTGACCCGCAGGTAGAGTCCGTAAAGGATTCCGCCCCAAAAGCATGTCCTGTCCTTAATTAAAACTCCACAGAAAAGGGATTTTGTTGTCGGGACTCCCGTGACACCGGCCCCGTCTCTCCCTCCGCCCGCTGAAACACGACACTAAGCACGTGTTTGGTTTGGCGAGGAGTTTGCGCGGAGTTTACTGTGGATTCACAGGGCAGGGTTTTCCCAGTAATCAGTTCACACAGCAGGATGCTCAGGCCAATGTTTTCAGGTTAAGTCCTGGTAATAATTAGCGATATGATTCTCCAGCATTCCATGTTAAACCCTGACTTATTTAATGATGATATAGTAAGACAATGAATACATGTACTTATTTATTATTGACACACCCTTAGGACATTATAATAAGCTCCCCCCTGTGCGTCTCATTGTCTCTCTTGCTGTTCAGTGTTAGTAGAACACTGTTTTGATGTGGGGCGCCTGTTTTTTTTTGCGTGTGGGCTGGGTGCAGATTTACGGCACTGCTCGGACCCGCAGCCAAGCTTTGCCGCTTGCTCATTAACGGTGTCCAAAACAGGGACATTCAGGTGGCGAGAGAGGCCGCCCTCTGCCGATTAAAAGGTCACACAAACCTGCCCTGGATCCAGCGGGGGTAAAACTAACATTTTCCTTCCCGTCACATTATTGATTTAGATTTAAAATATCGTTCACTTGGAAATTGAATATTTGTATTTCAAATATGTACGAGTGAGAGGAGCTTTGAAAACAAATTAGAACCATAACACAGCAATGAGAAGATAATTGGCCTTTATGTTTTCGTCATCTAAATTACCTTGACATGGAACAGAAAAAAAATATCCATTATGTGTAATCGGGAATGAAAAAAAAATGGCCATGTTAATTTCGAAATGGGCTCTTTGTTGAGCTCACAGTTGAGTGTTCCTATCTTTCCCCCCTTGTTCAAATCGTGTAGCACAAGCCTTCCAGTGTTTATGTCCATTAGTCTGACCTGCACCCCCTGCTGTAGGGTGGTGGGGGGATTAGCCTGCAGAGTGAGGGAGGTGTGGGATAGAGTGGTGGGGGATTAGCCTGCAGAGTGAGTCCTTCAGTGGCACCCAGTGGTGAGAGCAGGCCCTTCGGCCTCCGGCTAGGCGCAGGGTGGAGGCATGAGGCTGTGCTAGCATGTTAGCTAGCCTTATGGTATGAAGCTTGGCTTTCTGTCAGTTGATATTTTAGGGGTTTTTTTCATTTTTTTAGTGTTGATTTTTCAGTCCACTGTCAAAAAGAAAGATGGGTGATAGCTGTAAGGTGGTGGGACAGAAGGTGACGTACTTACACAGCATGAGTGTTTGGAGGGGTGAAGGTGGGGGATGCGCGCATGGGGTTGGTCAGTGACATTTCCCCCTCAGTGAGATAACAGCAGGGGGCTGACGGACGTTTCCCCCAGTGAGGTAAAACACAGCGCTGTGCTGACGCCTCTTTGAGTTGACCAATCAACAGCCCCCAGTGAGATACAGCGCTGTGACGTCATGCTCCTAGCTCCTCTGTTGCTGTGATGTCCCCCCCAGTGAGATACACAGCGCAGTGTACAGACGTTTCCCCCAGTGAGATACAGCGCTGTGACGTTCGTCCCCCAGTGAGAGCGCTGTGACTTGCACTGAGCCAGTTGGGCTGAGCTTTTCTCCAGGGGGGGAGGGGGGCTGTTTCCATGGGGGGATGCACAGGTGTGTTTCGGATTAGGTTATACACTAGATTCTCTGTCCTAAGCTTCTGCTGTACTTCTGAAAGAAAATATCTCCGTCTTCTGATATTATAATTGGTGAAAAAAGTAGAGAAAACGTTTTAAATTAGCTGAGGAATTTTAGTAGGGAGCGACTCTCAGATGTTTTGTATTTTATAAAGCTCGTAAAGATGCATTAGTGTCCATGGAGCAGTGAAATGGAGACGGATTTCTGCATAAAAACACACTGCAGTTAAGAAAGGGTTTCCTCTTTGCTAGAATCAGGGTTTTCATCAGTCGGGCTTTAATTCTTACCACATGATCTTCCTCTCTCCCCACACACACTCACACACACGCACGCTCTCTCACACGCACACGCGCGCACACACCCTAAGGCTCTCCCGCAGAAGGATTGGCTGTCCTGTACCTGTAGTGCTGCCTCCGGCATGAGGATGATGGGCTGGGTACTACACAATAGAAGAGCAAAAAATATGATGATGTGGAAGATGATGTATGGATTTCTGATTTTGAATAAAATAAATAATGGAAACAATAATCATATGAAAATTTAAAAAATAAAAACAAAAATGAGACAAAAGCCATGGCCTTCGTGTAGCCCCTTCCTAACACAGCCTAACCAATGCACAGACTCTACCATAGTGAAGGGTAAACACAGCCTAACCAATGCACAGACTCTTCCATAGTGAAGGGTAAACACAGGCTAACCAATGCACAGACTCTACCATAGTGAAGGGTAAACACAGGCTAACCAATGCACAGACTCTTCCATAGTGAAGGGTAAACACAGCCTAACCAATGCACAGACTCTTCCATAGTGAAGGGTAAACATGTTGATGGGGGCCAGCGCCCCCTAGCTATCGTGCTAGCGCCCCCACCCCCCACCTCACAGACAAAAGGCTATGTCCTCCAGTGTATTTAATGAAAATACATATATTCATGGAAGTCAAAACATACAGACTGTTGTTAGCAGGCCAGCTGGTACTCAGCCCAGTCTGAGAGATGTCAATTTGCAAAGAAATTATTTTGTATGAAAAATGCTAGTGTGCCTTTTGATGTCAGTGCACAGTGACTGCTGTAGACTGCATGGGGAACTGAGGTCTGAATGGCAAAGACTAATAACTAAGGCTGTTGAAAATACATGTGGAGTGTTCCAGTGGCTCTGTAGCCTTGGAGCGCTTTTAGAAACCGCTGTGGCTGAAAAACTGTTACAGAGTCCTGTGGAGAAATTCCTGTTCCAGATCCAGGCTCTGGGACTCTGGCTGTGGGGCTCTGGGACTCTGGCTGTGGGGCTCTGGGACTCCGGCTGTGGGGCTCTGGGACTCCGGCTGTGGGACTCTGGGACTCTGGCTGTGGGGCTCTGGGACTCCGGCTGTGGGGCTCTGGGACTCCAGCTTGTGGGACTCTGGTACTCTGCAGGCTGAGTTTGAATTCTGCTGCCAAGGGGTCAAAGGTCAAGCATGTCACCTTTGTGCTTAAGAGGGCAATAAACACACAGAATAGATTGTGTGTAACCTATTTCAAAGAGCGAACAATAGTGCATATTTTCGCATAATAATGGACATTGAAAATATACTTTTAAAAGTATACTTTTGTTTGAATTGTTTTGAAGGGTAATGGTGATTTAACTGAGGCAAACGTGGCTAGGTCAGTCTGGCTCCACACAGAGCGGTCTGCCATCACTGTAGGAGTTACCCACATCTTAAATGTGAGATGTGTAATTAAAGCTCTCTCTCTCCCTCCCTCCCTACCTCCCCCCTTTTCTCCCTCCCTCCCTACTTCTCCTCACCTCTCCCCACTCTCTCCCTAAGATGTCTTTACTTCTCATGAATATATGCTGACACACACACACACACACACACACACACACACACACACACACACACACACACACACACACACACACACACACACACACACACACACTCCACTTACCATCAGATTATATGCAGAGTTTACTTCTCCAAGGATGTCACTCATAGTTTGATAACTAAAACAGTTTTTATTGTGGTGAAAAGAGAATGCGTGTTTGTAGGGCTGTCTTGGGGGAGGATGGGGAAATTCAGGTGAATATTTCAGAGAAGCCAGCCAATAGAGCACAGTCTTTGTTGAAATGACAGTAACGAGGTGCACTGCACTGTAATTTCTGCTTTCCTTCACATATTTTGGTCCCAAGAACTACATTAATGTTGGAGCTCGTCATAAATGACATGATCTGTCTGGTCTGTGGTTTTCTATAAGTAATGTAAAATTAATGGAGAGCTGCATAAACAGTGGCTGGATTGGCAGAGAGCCTTTTGAGCGTATTCATTCAGGCACTGGCTGGCAGAGAGTCAGGGAAGAATCATTTTTAGTAACTGGATATTAATCTAAAAATACATCAAAAAGAATATAACTGAAAAGACTAGAGTGTCTGATGTCATATTTTCATATGCCAGCAGATGAGGATAATTATTGATCTTCAGCTTTGATTGAATCATATCAGTCCAAATGATTCGTTTTAATAGTTATTCATTCAGCGAATCATTTTAGTGTTAATGGAATGTTATCAGTGTGACTGAATCCATTGAATTATAGCGGTTTCTGTTGCTTGCACCATATGAATAAAACTGTCAACACTTGAACCTAAATCAATAAAACACTATTTTTGCGAACCAAGCTAGTCATTTGCAGTTGCCTCACACGAAATACAAATGACAAACACATTTTTGCACAATATTAAACACAAGTGTCACTACATGATACTAAAATCAGTTAAGTTGTTGCTAATATGTCCAAACTACAATCGCTCCATAACCATAAACTAAAACAGACAGGGCCAGGGGACTGGTGTTAGACCACAGCCCAGGGAGGAAGGGTGATGTTCCAGCAGCCTGGGGAAGGTGCAGAATCATTGCCTCCATTGAAATTGGAACCATTAAAGTCACAGTCACCTTGAGGGTACATATTTTTGTAGATTACGTTTGTTGTTTTTTTACATTTACTGTAACTGCCTTCTACAGCATTTATTAGCATTATTTTCTGTATGTCTCTTTGATAGTCCTTTATGTACAGTATGATGAACTGTTGTAAATAGATTATTCTGAAGTATTTTTCAAAGTATGTAAAAATAATCTGTTTGGTAGTTAGTTGTTACTTAAGGGAAAAAGATTGCAACTTGTTGTGTTAGTTGTTTTAAAAAGTGGTTTCTGTTCCATGAAATGCTGGTTAGCACAAGATATACTATATTTGATTTTATCAATGTGACTGAGTCGCATGGTTAAGATCTAGCTGCTACTAATCACCCCTCTGCAAAAGCTGATTGGATGAGAGCCCTGCTGCTGCCTGTGTTGTTGCCCCACTGAAAGAGCTGATTGGATGAGAGCCCTGCTGCTGCCTGTGTTGTTGCCCCACTGAAAGAGCTGATTGGATGAGAGCCCTGCTGCTGCCTGTGTTGTTGCCCCACTGAAAGAGCTGATTGGATGAGAGCCCTGCCTGAGTGCTGAGGGGCCATTACAGCTTTCAGTCAGAAAAACAAAAGCAGCTGTGTAACTCTGAGTTTGTTCAGTTAGCAATGTGTGGGGAAGAAGGATGAAGTGTGTGTGGAAGGGTGTGGTGTGTGCCGTAACAGACCCCTAACCCCCAGGGCTGCACTCACACCATTGCTGTCATACCTACAGTTCAGAGGGCTGTGGCAAAAATGTGAGGGTTAGGGTCCCGTTGAACTGCGTGCCTAATTAGTGGCCTAACGAGGGCTCCGCTGCACACTGAGCAACTACACTGACCCACCCATACACCACCCACACACCACCCACACACACACCACCCACACTGTCTTGGAGTTTCAGGAACTGTTGAAAATGATGAAGTTTCTGAATAAAGTCATTTGATTTCCGTTAGAGTGGTATAAACATTTTTGCGGATAGTTTCTTTAAAAACGTGCACTCTGATTGTTGGCCAGACATCACTGACTATTGAACATGGCGGTTATTCTCTGCCCTGAGACTTGAACATGGCGGTTATTATGAGTGCAACGGATCACAAAACTCACAGTCCGGATCGTATCACGGTATTTGAGTCACGGATCGGATCATTTTTCGGATCAGCAAAAAAAAAAACCGAAACAAATATAACTTTTCGTGACTTGCATTATTTTTTTAGAGCGCAGACCACATTGATATGCTGTGTGATGTTATTCGCGTCAGAAATGATTCCGGTGCGTTATGAGACTAATGTGTCATGTTCAATTGGATGCTCCTGCATCTAATCCGCATCGAGATTTGGGGAATTAATACTTTAAAAAGTAACAGCGGCAGTAAAACTGTATTTCACACTATTATGGTTAAACTTTTCAATTAATACGCGATTCACGTGTGCCGAACCGTGAGGGGGGATCCGTACGGATCACAGATCAAATACGGTTTGTTACACCACTAGCGGTTATACTCCGCTCTGAGACTTGAACATGACAGTTTTACTCTACCCTGAGACTTGAACATGGTGTTTATATTCTGCACTGAGACTTGAACATTGCGGTTATACAAACAAATGACACCATTACCCAGACGATCTCACAGTTTCTCAGCTGCTAATTGATTTGGTTTGTTTGCCAAAATATTTCCCATCAAGTGAATGTTTGGATGGGGTCGTTGAGTCAGGCCACCAGTGAATTGAGACAGGAACAGCCTCGTCTGAGTGAATATGTTAATTGTTTGATGTTTAATGTTGGGTGTCAGTCAGGGGGTAATTATGACACCGTTTAGCAGGCCCCAGGGCCCAATCTGCTTATACTCCAGTGTTTGACAAGTCAGATAAAACGAGCAAAGAAAAAGCATCTCAGAAGCACAAGCGGAGAGACTCTACAGGTCAGTGCTGGGGGAAAATGTCATGGATGAGTGTTTCACAGCAATAGCTGTATGACTGTGTGTGTGTGTGTGTGTGTGTGTGTGTTTCACAGAAATAGCTGTGTGACTTCCTGCTCACTGTGTGTGTGTGTGTGTGTGTGTTTCACAGAAATAGCTGTATGGCTTCCTGCGCCCTGTGTTCTTTAGAGCTGCACGATATTGGAAAAAAAACGACATTTCAATATTTTTTTTTCTGTGATACATATTGCGATTTGAAAAAAATGTTTTCACCAGATGACTTGAATATTGCTATTTGGGAAGAAATAATCGTGCTAGAATGATTGGGGTGATTTTTTAGGGGAGGGCATTTGCATAGAAAATAAAAATAGTAATAGAAAAAAAGCTGAAAACTGACTTTTTACCCTGAAGTCGACAAAGGCAGCCGAAATAGTTTTTTACTTTGGGCACCGCTCAGATCTGGCTTTGCACTCAACATACAGAGCGTTGTGGTGCGGATTTAAATGATCAAACAAATTAGTGGTGTTGTGGCAACAATTGCAAGGCACTGTCAACAAAGTAGCTATTTTTGATCTACATTATCCTTTCTGTAGCCGAAATAATTCCATGCAACTGACATCGCTTTTCTTTTAGCAACCAAATCTTCCATTAAGGTGTTTTTCTCCTGTTCCTCTCAGATTTTCAGTTTGAGGTCGATGACTAGTGGGGGCAGGGCCTGCTTTGGTTGTTTGATTAACTGATCAAGAATGATTGTGATTGGTGGTTCACTGCGCATGCAGAGCTTGCATGTCACTCACTAACAACAAACTCCAAGAACCCTTTTTACAGTTTTGTTTTTACAGACAGATTTCTCTTGTAGATTAGTCATGGGAAATGAGAACCGTGCGAGTTTTCCTTTTGCATCAAGCAGCAAAAAGTTGCAGCTTGACATCGCACATCCTGCGATGTGACTATTGTTTATGCACACATCGCGATGATGATGCTGAAATTATATATGTGGAGGCCCCATTACAGTCAAAGGTAGGGGGCCCTGTTACAGTCAAAGGCAGGAGGTCCCGTTACAGCTGAAGGAAGGAGGCCCTATCTCAGCTCAGCTAGGCCCTGGCCCCTCAGTGTTGTGCCGTATATAAACGTGTGTCCCTTGTAAATGGACTACGTGGCAGTCCATTGGCATTGTGCAGCCAGAGAATGGATTTGAAAGAAGCCAAATTAATCAAATTGAGCAGAATGGCTGCCGTTTCCCCTCATGCTGCCCTGCCAGCAGAGTGCAGGGATTATATGGGGCGTGGGGGCAAGTCAGACTCACATGAAAAATAGAGGGTTCAAGGAGGCAATGGGGAAACATGCCCCCCACACCCACCAACTGTGCTGAAAGAAGAACAAGCTTGCCCCCACCCTGGTGACATTCCTGGCAGGGCAGGGTTACCATGGTGATTGTGACTGAAGTTTTTGTCATTCAGGGGGGTTTGGTCAGAGGGGTGATAGGTCACTTTGTAGTGCCAACTCCACAAGAATGGCTCACATTAGGGAAAATGAGATTGATGAAAATATGTTCAGTGAAAAACTTCTTTAAAAAAAAAAAAAAAAAAAAAAAGGCCTGCCACCCCAGCCTCCTCCTCCATGTGGAGATGCTTCCTTATTCCCTGTAGGTGTTGGCCTGGGTAATTCTCTTGCCTCTTTTGCTCCCTGTTTGATATGCAGAGCGGGACATAACTAATTGTGGTGAGAAGAAGGCCATTGTCCCTTTGCGTCCTGTACGGAGGAAATCAGGGCAGCGTTTTGCTGGTCGTGAGCTCCTGGAGAGACTGGGACAAATGCCACTTTTTTCCTGATTCCGTAGCGTGACCCCGGGTTACGGAGGCCTCGTACCCACCGAACGTGACAAGGTCACGGGCAGCATGCAGTTAGGAGACAGGGAGGTGTGTGCGTGCGTGTGTGTGCGTGAGTGTGTTACATATTACCAAAATATTTCCTAAATTTATTTTACATCGTTTTGACCACAACCATGTTGAAACACTGGAATCCTGTCCTTGTGTGTCATCGTTATTCAGTCTAGTTTAAGTGGTGTTTTTCAGTCAATAAAGCAAAAAAATTCATAGTGGACACAAAGCTGTGATGTACACATTGAGCGTGTGGTCTCCAGCGCTGAAAAAGGCAACAGAAAATTCTCTCATGTATAGACACACTGAAAATTACAGGGTTAAGCTAAATTAGGACATGTAATTTTGGTGTTCAGTAATTACTCTGGCTTTGACGGGGAAGCTGCAAAAATTTTCCCCTGAACAGCAAACTGAAATCTCAGTTTTTCCAGATGCAGTTTGCCGAGAAATTAAGACGCTTGGTTGGAAGTCTTTAGTCATTAGTCTGTGGGTGAAGTCTGACCACCATCTCCAGAATGTAACATGCTTGAGATGGTGTATAAAAAAATATCTCTTTAAAATCGTTCTGTTCGTTTGAGTGTGTACAAGCATTTGCATGTGTGTGTATGTGCGCACGTGTGTGAATGTATGGTGTGTGTGTTTGTGTGTGTGTGTGCATGTTTTTGTGTGTGTATGTGAGGTATGTGTGTGTGTATGTGTGTTCGTGTTTGTGTGTCTGTATGTGTGTGTGTGTGTATATGTGCGTATAAGTATTTGTGTGTGTAGGGTGATGGGGGTACTGACATTCTCCATTAGGGTTCACAGAAATCAAAGTACATTTCTTTAAACTGTCAAAGAAAAGCTCAAATGATCTGCACATGCTCCGTTTGTGAGGCTACATAAACAAGATCAAAACTCCGGCGCAAGTGTATGTGAGCACATGGAGAAGGAGACGGAAAGGGCCTCCGTATTGTGTATTGTAAAGAGAACACAAGCTTATTTTGTGTATGACATTAGCATGCTTTTAGCAGAGACTCGAAAGTGCAGCCCCTGCCGATGAGAGAAAGCATGGATGGCGGAGCTGGAGAATCCCGTTACAACGGGATGAAAAATGCAAAAGCCGAAGAGCTAGCGCTCAGCACACGGCCTGGCCCGGAACAGAGAGCAGAATATCTTACACCTCCTGCTCCAACCTGCAGATCTGTGTGTGTCAGAAAGAGAGAGAGAGAGAGTCCGTGGAGATATCAGGGGATTTCTTCAAATCTCACTCTGAATCATTGTAGTATTTTCCATCCTAAAGCTTTGAGATAGCAGAGCGCCGCACTGGGTTACCTTTACCTGTCTGGAGTGTTGGTGGGGAGGGTGTTGATGTGTTTACCCGGCCAGAATTTTAAATGATCCTAAACTTTTCCATTATTAATGGCAGGTGTAGCTACTGAGCTGGATGGTGAGCAGAAGGGAGAGCTGACAAAGCTTTAAATAAAAAGCAGCTAACGGCTTTTTTAATTTATTAAAACTAGCAAACAAACAATAAACACAAATGCAGGGTCAAACCAAAAACCAGCACAGCCATGGGGGGGGAAAAACATAAAAACACAACCTCCCCCCTTCTCTGTCTAAGGCTGCTTAAATAGTTGGCCTAATTGAAGGCAAGTGCTCACAGCTGAGTTGATCAGAAATCACTCTCAGGTGAGGCTGCTTGTTAGCGAGGCTACTGCTGTTGCAGCTCCGGTTACTTCTCCAGGCTGAGGGATGGAACCAGGAGACTGACAGCAGTATAATGGGAGGAGCTGAGGAGCTTGCTCCTCCCTCCTCCTCTCCCATCATCACAGTGGGTATGAGAGAGAGAGAGAGAGTGTGTGTGTGAGAGAGAGAGTGTGTGAGTGTGTGTGTGTGTGTGTGTGTGTGTTTGGGAGAGGGGCGGGAGTGCACACACTTTCCAGCTTACAGCACATATGCTGTGCTAATAACAGATCTGCTGGGGGAAATGGTGTACTTATAAGGACTGATGTGTGCCGAGCTGCAGGAAAACATTCACATTTCCCAAAGCTGGTTGTTAGCAGATGATTTGAGCTTGAAAGAACTGTGGATGGAGCTGTTATCAGTGAACCTCTGAGCAGAACGGCGCATGTGACATGGACATGATGACATGATTGCGGGTAAAATGTGAACTGTTGTTTTAAAGAGCTGTTGTTGGTGTCAGCTTATTAGGATTGGAATTGAAAGATTGAATGTTGGAAGTGCTTAAACACAGGTGCGAGGTGTACCAATCCTCTGGCAGGTATTCCACAGGCCTTTGGATTGGGTTGCATAAAAACACTACATCATAAATATATTAACTATATACAGAGAGGTTTGGGTTAACTATATGGAGGGGTGTTAGGTTTATGGTTAAGATACAGAATGCAGTGGCATGGTACAGCAAGGCAAGTGAGTGTCCCTGACTGAAGGGGTGTTAGGGTTAGGATTAGGGTTAGGGTTAAGATTTGGAAACACCATATGTGTTTACATGCCTGGAATCTTATCCTGAAATACAAGCTTGATGGTGTCAGTGCACAGGTGTGAGCAAGTATGTGCAGGTGTTTGCAGGCCATTTGTGCAGGTGTCAGCAGTTTGTATGCGCAGGTGTGAGTTAGCTGTATGCACAGGTGTGAACAGCCCACAGTATAGGTGTTTGTAGACTGTATGCGCAGGTGTGAGGTTTGTGGTTTGCATAGTAGTGTTTTTGGCTCATGATAATATAACCAGTGCCATGGTCACATGATTAGCCAGTGCCACGGTCACAAGATTAGCCAGTGCCACGGTCACAAGATTAGCCAGTGTCACGGTCACATGATTAGCTAGTGCCATGGTCACATGATTAGCCAGTGCCACGGTCACATGATTAACGAAAAGTATGCCACATAGATGGAAAAAAAGGTTTCTTTGAATGCTGATCCAGTTACAACACATCTTGTCTCCTGTTCATGGGGAAAATGCAGACTGAAGTATTTTCCATTAACAGTAAATAAAATAAACTTCACATTTTTCAGGTCTTGGTGAGCTGCCAAACAAATAAAATGCCTCCACTTCTAGTTTTAAATCTGTCAAACCTCAAAGCAACTGCTGTTTCACATGCAGCTGCCAGCTCTACCTCTGGTGTGGATCTGCATCTCATAAAGGAGAGACTCTTTAAATCACACACATCTGGACTTCCCCGCTAACTCCCTCCCTCCCTCCTTCCTTCCTTCTTTCTCCCTGTTCTCCCTCCCTCTCCCTTGCCGGCCCTTTCTCTGTCTCTTTCTCACCCTCTTTTCCTCATATCTGTTACCGTTGTCAGTAACAGAGAGGGCTGGAGGCTGGAGAGCAGAGGTTTGGCGTGTGATCTCCGCTGGCATAGTGCAGCGGACAGTATAAACGCCGTGCTCAAAGAGCTGCAGCTAAAGTGAAGCCCAGCCAGGTCAGCCTGGAGCACCACCGATGCCAGTAAACTCTCAAATCTAGACCAGAGTACAGACCTAATCTACACACAGAAATAAATAACGACACATCCCATGCCAGATTAGCATTCAACCTATTACTCTGCATTTGGAAATGTACGGTTAAATAATGAAAAGGCACTTCTGGGGAGCTGAGGGAGGGAGTGGCTGGGCGAGTGATTCGGAACATCAGGGGGATCAGGCAGATTCTCATATGCTAAACAGACCAGCTCCGCTGTGAAATCATGTCCTTCACTGAAGTTTTGACATGATTCTGTTTTCTTTTCACATGGTTCTGCTGCTGGGCCTGGTCTCTCTGTCCTGTGATCTCCTCTCGCAGGTGAGCAACACTACCTTTACTCATGCACTGCCTGCACTCTCTGCTCTGTTACAGAGTGAGTGCTACATTTACAGTGTTAGATTCAGAGTGTTACACTTACAGTTTTATATTCAGTGTGTGTTACAGAGTGTTACATTGAGTGTTACAGAGTGAGTGCTACATTTACAGTGTTAGATTCACAGTGTTATACCTAAAGTTCTATATTCAGTGTGTGTTACAGAGTGTTACATTGAGTGTTACAGAGTGAGTGCTGTATTTACAGTGTTAAATTCAGAGTGTTATACTTACAGTTCTATATTCAGTGTGGGTTAAAGAGAGAGTGTTAAACAGAGTGAGTTTTTGATTTAGAGTTTTACAGAGTGAATGTTCGATTGAGAGTGCTACAGAGTAAGTGTTTGATTTCCAGCTGGTGTTGCATTGATAGTGAATGCTGTATTCGCAGTGAGGTATGTAGATCACTCCAATTTTCTCCCTATTTGTTTGGAAATGGAGAGTGCCGTTCTTGACTCCTGAGTAGTCATTGATTAAAAAAAACTCAACAGCTCGGCTCATAGTTTCTATATTGAATGCTTCTCTTCTGAAATAATTATTCTTGCGGTGACCCCATTGAAATTCATATCCACTCTATATCTTAACTGCTCCAGAATGCAGTATTAAAATTTTTGTCATTGAGGGGAAAAAGCAGGTGTGTAAACGAGTCTGGCATAGGAGCTTTTTCCGTTTGAGCTCCTGAGCGAAGGAGGGGTGAGAGAGACAGTAGAGAGAAGGGTGGGGGGAAGAGAGGGGGGTAAAGAGAGAGAGGGAGGGGATAAAATGATAGAGGGAGGGTGTGTGTGTGAGGGGCGGGGTCGCACAGCGATAATTACTAAGTGTACGTCTCCATTCCTTGTGTGGGTGATTTACAGCAGTGTCTCTCTCACCTGCCCGTTGAGTGTAATGGCAGGGAGGGGGAACGGGGGGCACATGATCAATATCACAGAGTGCTGTCCATTTGGGTAATGCACACTCCAGACAAAGCTGCCCCTCTCGCTTCTAAGTGCACCGGGGCAAAGATTGCTTCATTATCTTAGTCATTCCTTTCTTGCTGGTGTAAGTGGACTATGATAGCAAACGCCCAAAGCTTTACTTTATATGTGGGCATGAACGTGCATGTTTTTAATTCCCTGAGTTGCCTTGGGGCTTACTGTAATGCTGCTGAGGTAATGGCCCAGGAGGGAATGAGGATATTCATGAATTCTGGGATTTGTAGTTCTTTACTGCCTCATTTACAGAATTGGCAAGGTCAGGGGGAAGTTGTAGATGCCTGTGCTAACCGAGACCAGTACACACATGGGGTACATACACATGTACACATACACATATAACAGTGTTGGAAATTAGGGTTAAATTTTTGCTTTTTTCAAAGTGTGTGCCTGCATGTGTATGTGTGTGTTTGGGTTTATATGAATGCATGTTTGTATGTGTGTGTGTGTGTGTGTGTGTGTTTGATTTGTGGCAGGTGATTGGCAGGTCTGTGCATGTGTGAGGTGCTGCCACAGAAATGGGCCATATTCTATTATGTGGGGTGATAAACCTGCTGCTCTGAGCATGCTCAGTTTGGAGCTGTCACGAAGACCCAATCAGAGTCTCTGTTTGCTCCTCACCCATTGCCTTTTCTGAACGTACACAACTGTCTACTCATGTATAAACCCATTTATACTGGTGGAGGACAGTGTTTTGATGGGGCTGAATGTGATGTCAGTAATGTTGTGGAAACACTGAATGATGTTTAGGTTTGTCTTGGCTCTGGATGGCTCCAGGTGTGCTGGTTTGGAATAGCTCTGGGTGGATCCAGGTGTGCTGGTTTGGGATAGCTCTGGGTGGCCCCAGGTTTAGTGTTTGTGGCCAAATGTTGCCTGTGGTTTGTCTGACGTGGCACACACTGTTGGCACTGGCTCTTATTGATGGCTGTGGCTGTTGGTCCAATTGAGAATGTTGAAACAGCGACAGAGGCTGTCAGTCACAGACAGCTCTCTGTCTGTTCAGCTTACCGAATCAGTGCACAAGATGAGAAACAGAAGTGAGCAAAGCCAGTAGACAACACTCTAAACATGGCATACAATGATTGCAATCACTCTTTGTCTATTTTTGCACGGAAATGGCCAACTGGAATGATGGAGCCAAAGTCACTTGCCAGCTGCACATTCGTCTCAGACATGTTTGTTTCAACAGATCTCAGGTCCACAGTGTGTAAACACAAGTTTTCATTTCTGAGATCCATTGTAAATACAGGCTCAGTGGCATCCTGGGATCCTGGTGTACAGATCCTGGGATCCATGTGTTGTGCAGCACACATCCTGGGGCGCTGAGCATGATCCATGTCTGTACATGACTCACACATCCATCCGCTGCAGTGTGGGATCAATATCTCCACAAATAACACAAGTGACATGATGCAACATGTTGTGTCAGAGCCCTGAGATCCATGTCTCCATATGTCAGTACTGCAGCACACATCCTGGGATCCATGTCTCCACATGTCAGTACTGCAGCACACATCCTGGGATCCATGTCTCCACATGTCAGTACTGCAGCACACATCCTGGGATCCATGTCTCCACATGTCAGTACTGCAGCACACATCCTGGGATCCATGTGTCAGCTTCACATCCTGTCCATGTCTGTAGCTTTGACCCCCTGGGATTTTACATCAAAGAAACTCCAAAAAGAGCACAAAACTCACCAAAATCCTGGGATCCATGCAAATGCAGCACACATAAATAGTGTTGATTGGAAATTCAAAAAAAGACAAAAACTCACCAAAACAGTTTATAGTGTGAAATCTGAGCAGTCATCAGAAAGCCCTTTTCACCTGAAAGTGTTTTTTTATTGTTATTTTTGTTTGTGTTTGTTTTCAGGTATGATG
Source organism: Albula goreensis (assembly GCA_022829145.1). Lineage (NCBI taxonomy): Eukaryota > Metazoa > Chordata > Actinopteri > Albuliformes > Albulidae > Albula > Albula goreensis. Next base: position 4,601,436 of record CM040744.1, read on the forward strand.
TGTTACCATGCATTATCCAGTATGAAGGAAACATTCCCAGACACATTGCTGCTGTTGTCATGGAGAGAATAATGTTAACGCTGCTTTCAGTGCTTTTGGCAGAAAAATGTTTTCCCCTTGGGGGGATCGCCCCTAGGGTAAACTCATTCATGTTTGGGTGTACCTGCACAATACCGCTGAAACACACCTGACGAAGCTTTATAGAGTCTGGAGAATACTGAATTCAGCAGGGAGTGTGTTGGTATTTTTGCTGTCTTTCGATAATGAATTCAATACATTCAATAAGAGCATTTCTATCTATCTGTCATTTCCATCTAACCTGAAGGGATTCCATGCCTACTAACCCTACTTCCCGTCCTTTTCGCAACGATCTGCATTTATGGTCTGTATGAGTTTATGGCCTACAGCCAGGAAGGTCCACATGAACACCTTATGTCACATGATCAAATCAGGGAAATCGGGATTCTAGATGCAACACTAAATTACTGTGTTGTGATGTAATTGCTCTTGAACGGTCAGAAAGTCGAAGGAGAGATGGAGGTGACTGATAGCATGTGGTATGTGTGGCCGCACGTCAGTTACGTTCAGGACCTGTCAGAATGTTAGCGTCTCCCGCACGATGAAGCGATTGAACGATAGCAACGGGGGCGGGGCCAACTGACAGCGTGGGTGTGGCTGTGAGGAGCAGAGCTCATGATGAGAGAGAGAGAGGGAGAGGGAGAGCAATCTAGTGTTTATGGGTATAGAAAAGGAGCTGTTGTGGTCTTTTCTTTTGCTGGAAGAATATTTTCTGTGAGTTGGACAACATTCAGGCAACAGTGTGAGATTACACGTTGGGATTTTTGGGTTTTAGCTTGGACTACACCACGGAGATGTGCAGAATAGCCCTGGAATTTAGGTCAGGCACTTTGAAGGTATTAAATATTTGGTTTGAAAAAATAAGAAGGGGAGAGAACGATCAGTCTGCAGGTTTGGTGCTATTCCCATGGCTACCTGCTCCAGATAAAACAGAAAGAAATGGGATGAGAAGGGACTCCCACCCTCACCAAGAAAGAATAAAGAAACTGCTACTTACCTCCCAAAAAGGAAAGAAAGGGTCTGAGATGCTGAGGCTGGAAAATAAGAAGCTGTCAGTTTATGGTCAGCCTCAGCCAGCCCCTAAGGGGAGCAGCCAATCAGATTTCTCCTCACAATCAGCTGTTCTGTGATTGGACAGAAGTTTACTCAGCTTCACAGTGATTGGACAGATGTTGAAGTAATGCAGTCTGGATGTTGGGAGGGGTCCTGCAACATAAACCTCAGAGTGTGTGTGCGAGCGAGCGTTTTTGATTGGTCTCGTTATCTGGACCTGCAGGTAAGGGGCGTTTTCACAGAAGACAGACGGACTTCTCACACTGAACTCCAGTGAGTGTGTAACCGCCTTACACATCTGTACATGTCGGGTTGTTACACACTCTTTGGTGTTCAATGTCTGTAGGGCAGGGTCGTTAAACGCTCATTGGTTGTGTCAGTGTTTGTCTCAACGTAGTCTTTAGCCATGAGGATACTGGGATGCTTTTTTAAAAATGTACATATGCCCCCATGTAGCCCAGTTCTCTCTTCTCTTTTTCTTCTCCCAAAAACAAAACATGCCCTCCTTTTTGAGGAAACAGGAAACTTTTCTCCCAAAGGCTGTTTAAACATGGAAAGTGCTGTTTTTATCGCCGTGGTAACAAACGCTGGGAGCGATGCATATTGTAATTGCTGCTCGGTTCCTCCGAGCCCACATGATGCTTAAAAAAGTAAATAAATAATAAAAGTACTAATGTCTCAGAGAGCCATATCTACCAGTCTGTTTCAAAAGCGCGCACACACTCGCTCACACACAAGCATGCACATACAGGCATTCTCACACACACACACGCACTCACATACACACACTCACAAGCGCACACATATACAAACTCACGCACACGCATGCCTGCACACACTCATGTGCACACGCATGCCCGCACACACACACACACACACACACACACACACACACATGCTCACAGAAAGGCAGTCACAAGCACACACACACACACGCACACATGCACACATGCACACACACAGCATTAGTGTGTCTCCCTCAGAAAGGCCAGTAAATGAGGATGTTTTTCCATCTGGGAGGTAGAGAAATTGATGCAGTGACATGGACAGGCTACTGCTGCTGTTCATGTAGATTATTTATTAATTTTTCTGCACTCAGACTGCTTATAAAAATGTAAAAAGCAAAGATACTGCCCAAGGCTGCACAGAGGATTTGGGGATTTGACCATTTTCTGTAAACGATGTAAAAGTTGCCACACTAAGCTGTTGTGACTGTGCGGTTTATGTGTGTGTGTGTGTGTGTGTGTGTGTGTGTGTGAGAGAGAGAGAGAGTGTGTGTATATATATGTGTGTGTGTGTGTGTGTGTGTGTGAGGTGTGTGTATATATATATGTGTGTGTGTGTGAGACAGAGTGTGTATATGTGTGTGGTTGCATGAGAGAGCGTGTATATATGTGCGCGCGCGTGTGTGCGTGTGTGTACACGTGTGTGCATGTGTGTGTGTGCGCGCATTGCACCTGCAGTTTGTAGAAGCTAATGCAATTATTAAAAACAAAATGAAAATGGCAGGATGAAATGATCACAGCAGCAGAGCAATATAAAGAAGTAAAGAAAGCTTTCAAAAGAAACCCTTTGAATGTATTCATTTGAGTGAGGGTGCGTTAAAGATCAGGCTCAGCTCTGCTCTCGGGTTTTGGTGCTAAGCAGCCCCTCGCTGATGAAACACTGTAAACTAATTAGCTGAGCGCTTTGTTTTCCCTCCCGCTGTCGATGCTAGCCACGCATGAAATACACTCTGCCTCACTGCACTTTCCATTTACTCTGCTGTTACATTCACCAAATCTGCTCCAAGAAGAGGAAATTAAAAAAAGAAAGAGTACAATACAACAGCAATGTCTTTGAAGGAGACATGGAGGGGGGGGGTTGGGGGGGCACAAAGGTGAAAAAGTTCCTGCCGATTGTAGACTTCCTGTGTGCGTGTGTGTGTGTGTGTGTGTGTGTGTGTGTGTGTGAGAGAGAGAGAGAGAATATATGTGTGTATATTGTATATTTCCTGCCTGTGTGTGTACACACAGGTGTTGTGTGTATGCTCTCTCTCTCCCTGCTGTTTGTGTGTGTGTGTGTGTGTGTGTGTGTATGTGTGTGTGTGTGTGTGTTTGTGGGAAAGTTGTGTGCGTGTCGGCACGCTCATTCCTCATGATAGCTGAAGGAACACATACAGCAAAAAAAAAAAAAGTAGGCAGAAAAAAACGCACTCCCCTTCCTTCTCCCCTTTCCTCTGTGCCAGGGTGTGTTCAGTGCCAGGGTGTGACAGAGACTCTGTTGGAGAGAGAGACATTTCCATAAAAAATAAGCACCGTAGAATTTCTGCCAAGGCGGCAGCCTTTCTAATGGCTACATACATCTCCTATCGATGTCATTCAGTTCAGCTTTGCAGAACAGCGGAGTGAGGACAGCTAAATGAATTGCACAGTTCCAGAATGGAATTGTAGTTTGTTGGTTTTACTGCCTTATAAAAAAATAATACAATATCTGTAGAACAACACTCCAAATAAAATTGGAAAGGAAATCGAAACAAAATGCTCTGACATTTTCATGAGGGTCTGTGGGAGCCAATAAAAATTGCACAGAAATAAATAAATAATAGAGCTCTGTGTGTGTGTGTGTGTGTGTATGTGTATGTGTGTGTGTGTGTGTGTGTGTGTGTGTGTGTGTGTGTGTGTGTGAGTGAGTGAGAGACTGCATGTATGAGTTTGTATGTGTGAGCATGTTTGTGTGTGTTAGCAGGTGAATGTGTGTGTTTGTGTGTGCGTGAGTGTGTTAGCATACCCGAGTGTGTACATGTGTATATTTGTGTGTATTTAATTTTTGTGTGTGTGTGTGTGTGTGTGTGTGTGCATGTGTCTGTTTGTGTGTTAGCATGTGAGTGTATGTGTGTCTGTGTGTGCGACTATGTGTGTGTTTGTGTTAGTGTACATGAGCATGTGTTTGAGCTTGTGTGAGCGCGTGTGTGAGCATGTGTGTGAGTGTTTGTGTGTTAGCATGTGTGCGAGTGTGTGTGTTAATGTGTGTATGTGATTGTATGTTTGTGTGAGTGTGTATCAGTGTGTGTGTTAACGTGTGTGTGTGATTGTGTGTGTGAGTGTGTATATTTGTGTGTGCGTGAGTGTGTGAGAGTGTGTGTGTGTGTGTGTATTTGTGCATGTGTGTGTGAGTGTGTATTTTTGTGTGTTAGCGTGAGTGTGTGTGTTAAATGTGGAGCTGCAGGCTGAGGTCTGCTCTCCCATAAGCAGATCCAGATGTCTGTGCTGACTAATGAGCCTTAATCATATTGTGTGTGCAGAAACAAAAGGGGGGAGAGCAGATCAGTGGTGGTGCGTTCACACTGGTGTCCCGGGGTCATGGAAATGTATCCATAAACATAACCCAAACCAGCCTGGCTGAGCCCCAGCGTCCATGCGCTCTCTCTCTCTCTCTGTGTCTGATTATTATTTTTATTAACTGGGCAAATCAGATTCCAATTAGCACCCCTCCGTCAGTGTGGTGGGAGGCGGGCAGGAGGGGCGGCCGTTGTGCGATTACCGTGCGCTCGGCTCTCAAGCTCCCACTGAGGGGCTGACTCTGTTAATCAGGTTTTAAACCCTCAGAGAGCTGTTTTCACAAGGGGACCTACTTCTTGACACTGTGCAATTTATTTATTTAGAAACATTTATGGATGTTAAAATACACAAATGCCCCTTTGTGTCTAAACGTTTGTCCTAGTGTCCAGCTGTTATTTCCGTAATCATGTTATCATTACTCTGAATTTTCAGCAAATAAATAAATATTGTGTCAGAACTTTTAATATGTTGCTGGTTGCGTGAACAGAGCAGTCTGTGTGTGTGTGTGTGTGTGTGTGTGTGTGTGTCTGTGTGTGTGTGTGTCTGTGTGTGCGTGCGTGCGTGTGTGTATGTATGTATATATGTGTGAGTGTGTGCATGTGCATGTGAGTGTGTGTTTGAGAGTGAGAGTTTTTCATGTACATATGTACCAGCGTGTGCTTGTGTATGCATTATATTGTGTGTATTTATATGGTAATATAAGCAGGCATGTGCGTGTATTGCGTTATGTATTCATGTATATGTGTGCGCTTGGGTATGTATATGCGTATGTGCTCATATGTACATATTTGTATGTGTGTATGAATATATTGATATGTATATGTATAAATGGTAGATATATGCATGCTTGGTAATGTGCATGCATGTGTTACATTTGCATTTATGCATGTATTGTGTGTGTGTGTGTGTGTGTGTGTGTGGGGGGAGAGGGAAGCACGTGTGTGGGGGGGAGAGGAAGCAAGATGAAAGAGTAAAGGGAGAGAGATGGAAAAAGGAGGAGGTGAAGGGAGAGAGCGAGGGTGAGAGATTGAGAGAGATGGAAATAGGAGGAGGTGAAGGGAGAGAGTGAGGGTGAGAGATTGAGAGAGATGGAAATAGGAGGAGGTGAAGGGAGAGAGTGAGGGTGAGAGATTGAGAGAGATGGAAATAGGAGGAGGTGAAGGGAGAGAGTGAGGGTGAGAGATTGAGAGAGATGGAAATAGGAGGAGGTGAAGGGAGAGAGTGAGAGTGAGAGATTGAGAGATGGAAGGTCAAAGCAGAGAGGAAAGACTGAAGCAGGATCAGGTCTTTGTGGTAAATGGCTCTTAAGAGGCATCTCCAGCCCTGACTGCTGAGCCTTGACCCCCCCAGCCCTAAGGCCCCGAGCCTTGACCCCCCCAACCCTGACCCCCCCAAGCCTTGACCCCCCAGCCCTGACCCCCCAGCCTGAGCCTTGACCCCCCAACCCTGAGCCCCCCAGCCTTGACCCCTCCTAGCCCTGACACCCCCAGCCCTGAGTCCCCCAGCCCTGAGTCCCCCAGCCCTGACCCCCAGCCCTGACACCCCCAGCCCTGACACCCCAGCCCTGACACCCCCAGCCCTCAGCCCCCAGCCCTGACATACTCATTTGTTTTGGATACACTTCTGAGACTCCTCTCCTGTCCATTGGACTGGTTGGCCATGACTGAAGGTATTCTGCATTGTGATTGGTGGAAATATTTGTAATTACATTTGGCCGTAGTAGTTTCTTAACCTATGGGAAACAGTCTGTTATCCAAATGGGTTTTAAAGAGAACAAAAGGATTCCAGTGTACAGTTAGCTGTCGAGTCACAGCACCGCCTGTGTGTTTGTGTGTTTACATGAGAAAATAAAACTGAACGGAAGAGAAACTCTGGAGCAGACATTGGCATTGGGCAGTTCATTGAGCAGAGTCAACAGTAGCTCTCCTGCAAGCTGTGGGATAGATTGTTCAGCTGTTGTTTTTCAAACAGCGTAATTTGTCATTGCTTTTGGCTCACAAGACAGACAGCGAATCCTCTGAAAAAAGATACAAAACCTCCTTACCCTACAGCTGGTGTCTGCGGCCCAAATCCACCATGGATCCTCAGATTCTGCTCGCAAGGCCCCACAGGGGAAAGATGTTTGACTCGCATGCTCAGACCGAAGACCCTCTAATCTCTCCACAGAAAGTCGAGCTCAACCCTCCATGCATGTTTGTGATTCACATACAGAATGCATTTTCTGAATGTATTTCAGAGAATCATAAACTTTTTATGTGCTGGAGGAAAGAAACAAGCCCCCGACTAAAGAACAGGCGTGAGGTGGTGATGACTGGTTTCCACGGTGATTCCACTGTGCGTGAGTGTGATAGTCACTGTATCTCTCTGGGGTGCAGCACCATGGCATAGCTGGGAGTCGGGGCCTCGGGGTCCCACTGGAGCTCTGTAGGGCTGGGAACAGGAGGCCATCATCTGAGACAACACAGACAGAGTGTAAGTCTGGTTTCCCTGCAAAATTACTCGTACAAGCTAGTTTTAGCCAGGCTGCCAACCTACACAGCACCATGACCATCGGTTTATTTACAAACCACAGTCTTTTCAGGCTCATCGTGCTGTAAGGTTATGAGCAGCCTGGTCATTCTCATAGCACTGTAAGGTTATGAGCAGCCTGGCCATTCTCATAGCACTGTAAGGTTATGAGCAGCCTGGCCATTCTCATAGCACTGTAAGGTTATGAGCAGCCTGGCCATTCTCATAGCACTGTAAGGTTATGTGAAGCCTGGTCAAGCTCATAGCACTGTAAGGTTATGTGAAGCCTGGTCATTCTCATAGCACTGTAAGGTTATGTGAAGCCTGGTCAAGATAGCACTGTAAAGTTATTAGCAGCCTGGTCAGCCTCTTCCCACTCCCCCTCTTCTCTCTCTCAAATTCAAATTCAAAATGCTTTATTGACATGACAAAATTGTCATTTGTATTGCCAAAGCATGGCAACAAACACATGGAACATTAATAATAATTTAAAAAAACAATAATAACATAACATTGTATATAGGCACATAAACATACATGCATATACATGCAAACAGTAGTAACAATAACATCCACAAGAAGAATAGTCATATGCATGTGAGAGTGCATATATTTGTGTATGTCCATGGGTTTATGTATGCATATGTGTTTGTGTGTTTGTTAACTGTAGTGTTGTGTAATGTTGTTTGTTTTTTTTTCTTTTTGTCACTCACAAAAGTCATTCACTTATGTCCCTAAATGCATAGGACATCCATATAGACATATTTTGCAGCAGCCAGCTGTTTGTCCCTCTCCTAGAACTATTGGCAGGTTGTCGCTCTCCTCAAGATTTGGGAAATTGAGGACATGTTTTTGAAGATTCTTATAATATTTCCCCCTTATTTTATCATATTTTTGTATTTTTGAAAGAAGTGCACTTCAGTTTCAATCTCATCTGTCATACAATGACCACATATTTTCAGTTTGTGTGGTACCCAGGATTTTTTATGCCTGCCTTTTTCAATGGCTAAGTTGTGGTCACTGAGTCTTGGTAAGGACTCATCTCTGCTTCATATCTTGGACAGTAACAAGATATTTGGCTAATCTATACTCTTATTTTAAGATTAAGCTTGCTTTGTGTTTTAGTTTGGCTTTTCCAATGTTCCAAATAAATCGTTTGTTTTGTTCAACAATTTGGTTTATTCTGATCTGTGTTTGTAAAACGGTGCTGGTGTTATTGTTAGGTGTTAGATGATTAGTTAGTCTCAGCAACAGCTTGAAACTGCAGTGTTGTTTTGGGACTTGATTTGAGATGCATCCAGAATTTGAGTGCCCTTTTTGTATGTTTATAGTCAATGGAGGTCTTCCTAATTCTGCCCTCCATGCATTATTTGGTGTTTTATCTTTGGGCGTTTAGAATGGTTCTGCAGAATTTTGCATGCAGGGTTTCAGTTGGATGCTTCTCCCACCAAGTGTAGTCATGTTGACTGAGTGGACCCCATACCTCACCTCTATATAATGCAGTTGGCAAGATTACACTGTCAAATATTTTTGATCAAATTTTTATTGAAATATCAATCTGGTAGAATTTTTTCCTAATTGCATAGAAGTTTCTGCAGGCCTTTTCTTTCAGTGAATTTACTGCCAGGCCAAAGTTTCCTGAGGCACACATTTTCAGTCCTAGGTAACCATAACATTGAGTATGTTCTAGGATGGTGTTTTCTAGAGTGAATATGTGTCTGCTTTCCTGAGATCTTGCCTTTTTTTTGGAAGATCATTATTTTAGATGTTTTAGGATTGACTGTCAGGGCCCAGTTCTGGCAGTACTGCTCCAGCAGATCCAGATGAAGCCCTTGTTCAGTGGTGAAAGCAGCACTAGGTCAACAGCATACAGAAGGAATTTAACTTCCATTTTGAATGAAGAGTCAGTTATTTTATAGACTATTTTTCACCCCACATTTATTATTGACTTATATTGATTTAATTATGTCATAGTCTTTACCCCCTCCACCACACTGAAGAATTTTGTAATATAGACTTTTTTGCCAAATCGAATCAAATGTTTTTAAATCAATAAAGCATGCAAAAATGTTTTGTTGGTGTACATGTTGGTTAATGAGGGTGGGTAGGGTGTAAACATGATCAGTTGTGTGGTGATTTGGTAGAAAGCCAATTTGTCCTTTGCTCAAGACGTTGTGCTCGGTAAGGAAGGGTTGTATTTGGGCATTATTAATACTGCAGAAAACTTTCCCCAGGTTACTGCTCTCACACATGCCTCGATAGTTATTAGAGTCTAATTTGTCTTTACTCTAGTGTATTGGGGAAATAAGTCTCCCAGCTCCAGTTCTCAGAGAAGCAGTCAGCATCAGCAGTTTCTCTGTGCTGGTACTTTCAGGACCACAAGCTTTTCTAGGTTTAAGTTTTTTAATTTGATCCCCTAATTCATGAATTGAGATTTGGTAGTCAAATGGGTTCTGGTTTTTGATAGTTAATTCCAGGATTTCTAGTTTTATTTGTATTTTTTTCTGTTCTGAATTGAGACTGTTTGGTGATATTTGTTCACATAGGGTTTCAAAATGTGTTTTCAAGATACTGCAGACCTGTATGGCCAGATTTTGTGCACGTCTGTTTCTAAAATTGTTACATCATTCCCAGAACTGATTTTGTTCAACAGAATCTTCAGTTTCTCGGAGGGTTTGATTATAATGACTACGTTTTTTGTGTTTTAAAATCTTATTATATTCTCTCAGTGTTTCCATTATAGTTTTTATGAATTTCATGGTCATCAGACCACTTTTCTATTTGGGGTCTCTCATCAGATTTGTAGCTTGTGATTGTGAGACCTCTGATTCTTCTCTCTCTCCTTCTCTAAGATAAATCAGTCGCTTCCTCTCTTCTCTCTCTCCTTCTCTCCTCTACATCAGTTGCTCCCCCTCTTCTATTTCTCCCCTCCCCAATACTCATCACTATCAGTCATTTCCCCTTCCTCCCTCCCTATGCTCTCACTCCCTCCCTCCCTCTACATTCTCTCCATCTCTCCTCAGTTTCAATTTTTCAGTTTCAACGTTTTTATTGCTATGATATAACTCAGTTACCAAGGCAATGAAAATGTTGTTTTTTATGTTAGCTTTAATCAAAATGAACTAATTTGAAAGTATCCCTGCCAACGTTTATAAACACCCAGCCCCCCCTAAACATGGAGGGGCAATGACAGCATCCTGCAGGTGTCAGGTGCAGAGCAAGTACAGGTACAGGGTGATACATATTGCCTGTGTTGACTGCAGTGATGTAATAATTGTGTAAGTGGGAGGGGGTGGGGTTTGGTGAATAAGAGGGGCAGGATTGGTGTTGATGGACAGTTGCAGGCAGGTGCTCAGCATAAGCTGTATGACTGTAATAATGCTTCAGCCCCTCCCAGCTTTGCTAAAATAACAGTTTCTTTTTGGGTAGAGTTTATGATCCGCAAATTTTACTAAAATACAGAGCTCACAGAGCTGGAGCTCTGTCATTTGATTGGTAGAGTCAGTCAGACACACAGGGGCTCTGTCCGTTGACTGACTGGGTCGGTAAAAATACAAAAGCATTGTGGCTTTTTGGACTTTGGCTGTGCACATTTAATTAGCTTAACGAGTCCATTCACCCAGTCTCATCGGAGACCTCACAAATCCACATACTCATGCTGTTCAGCCACTTTCAGCACAGTGTCGCGTCAGCTCGACAGGGCGTAAACAACAAACAGATGGCCGAGTGGAAGGTGTTTATGCAAATTTGATTCCTAAAATAAATGCTATTCCTGTTTTCTTCTTCATAGCTGATCAAATAAATATTGTGTTTTCATCTGCCAAAATGAACATGTGAGTTTATTATGCTCTCATGTCTGTTGTTTTAGATCTCCTGTTGGGAAAATCTGTTTGTGCTAAAAGGTTATTTTTTTGACCTTGAAAATGATATGCAGGAAGGCACAATAGGAAGCAAGAATTTATAGGGAAGGTCTGTGCAGATGTTGGGAGGGACTACGTAGAAGTGAATAGGGGTCTGCGCAGGTGGGCCAGGGTTTGCAGAGGCACCTTGATTGTAATGCTTGTCCCGTGAATAGCCGAGGGCTGTGGCAGGACTGCAAGACCCAGGGGGCATGAATATGTGTCCAGGGGGCCTAGAAATGTGTCCAGGGGGCGGCTGTGTGTCAGGTCCACTGCAAGAGGGCCCCCCAGGGCCCCAGGGGGCGTGTCTAGATAGGGGCCCAGGGGGCGTGTCTAGATAGGGGCCCAGGGGCGTGGGTGTGGTCGTGTCTAGATATGTGGCCCAGGGGGTGTGTCTAGATATGGGGCCCAGGGGCATGTGATAGGGGCCCAGGGGGCGTGTCTAGATATGTGGCCCAGGGGGCGTGTCTAGATATGGGTCCCCCAGGGGTCCCAGGGGGCGTGTCCAGAGGGGGGGGATATGGGTCCCAGGGGGCGTGTCCAGATAGGGGCCCAGGGGGCGTGTCCAGATAGGGGCCCAGGGGGCGTGTCCAGCTAGGGGCCCAGGGGATACAGCTATGACCCACACATCAGACTCCACACTAAATGACTCCATACTAAATAAAAAAAAAATATTCTCCACGCCTCTTAAGAAGTATTTCCAAAACATTCATACTCATTAATTTTTTTATTTGCCATATCTATTATTTATTTATGTGAAAGGAACTGGGCTGTGGAAGACCTGAATAAATTTTAAGCTGTGCTGCTTTCTTGTGCTTATGCAGTAATTATTATTATGCGATCATATTATGTGTAACATATTTCCATGACCCTCTGCTGGTCCACCCATTGATCATGCGTGTGGGATTATGAATGATAAACTGATTCTGCTCCCATTTTGCCACAGATACCTTTGGAACACACATATATCACCCAGGCAGGTTTCTGTCAAAAGGCAGAAAGTCGTAAAGATGCTACCCGGCAGCAGAGATGTCCTGTGCAGATTAAAATGTCACAGAAAGCAAAACGCAGCACAGATGTCCCCAGCAGCCCTAGAGCCGAGCCACTCCTCCTGTAATCTGGTTGTAACATCATGTATTGGCTTTGTGTAAAAAAGAAACAATAAACCAGACAAAGTTTATGAAAACCAGTCACATAAAACATCATCATAACCGTTGGCCTTGTCGCCAGATCATTGATCTGCTGTTCTGTAAAGCGCAATAAAAGGCCGGAGCAGGTGGAGCTCTGACAGGTGTGGTCGCGGTACACTTGAGCCTGTCCCAGCGGCTGTAAATCTGAATCCGGGGCATCGCAGGATGCGCAGGGATAAACCATTTAGCACAGGTTTCTGACCTGAGGTGTGGCCCGATCAAACTCTAGGGCTCGGGATACTCACTTTGTGTTGGGATGTTGTAGACCGGGGTAATTGTTTTGGCTTTGAATGTTTTCTTTGTTAATTTGAAAGTCTGGTCCTGCAGAAAACACAGTCATCCATTTGAGAGATGTGCAGTAAAGAAAGGAAGAAAAGGTTCATTATTGTTTGTTGTCCCAAGCTGAGTGAGGGCATGTTTATTTCCGAGGACTGGGGAGATATCTTCTGACCTGCTGGGTCTTTTCTTCTCTCAGTCATTAGGCAAGATTTATACATTTTGTCTTGTTTGGAGCCAGGCAGTGCTTCTCTCTCTTTCTCTGTGGATGTCGCTGTACGCATCTCCCTTTCCCATGGGCGGAGGGGGAGCTCTCTCCTCTCAGCTTTGTTGTTCCTTCATTTTTCTGTGCTGCTGTTGATTTTTAATAAACAGATAATTTATTCATTGTTTTAGTGCACCCTGCACTCTGTGACCTTCACAGCCCCTCTGCAGCACGGACAGTGTGTCTGTGTGAGCTGCTCCATGTTCAGCTCTCAGTGTGTCTGTGTGAGCTGCTCCGTGTTCAGCTCTCAGTGTGTTTGTGAGCTGCTCCATGTTCAGCTCTCAGTGTGTTTGTGTGAGCTGCTCCATGTTCAGCTCTCAGTGTGTTTGTGTGAGCTGCTCCATGTTCAGCTCTCAGTGTGTCTGTGTGAGCTGCTCCGTGTTCAGCTCTCAGTGTGTCTGAGTGAGCTGCTCTGTGTTCAGCTCTCAGTGTGTTTGTGTGAGCTGCTCCATGTTCAGCTCTCAGTGTGTCTGTGTGAGCTGCTCTGTGTTCAGCTCTCAGTGTGTCTGTGTGAGCTGCTCCGTGTTCAGCTCTCAGTGTGTCTGTGTGAGCTGCTCTGTGTTCAGCTCTTAGTGTGTCCATGTGAGCTGCTCCATGTTCAGCTCTCAGTGTGTCTGTGTGAGCTGCTCCGTGTTCAGCTCTCAGTGTGTTTGTGTGAGCTGCTCCGTGTTCAGCTCTCAGTGTGTGTGTGTGAGCTGCTCCGTGTTCAGCTCTCAGTGTGTCCATGTGAGCTGCTCCGTGTTCAGCTCTCAGTGTGTTTGTGTGAGCTGCTCCTGTGTTCAGCTCTCAGTGTGTCTGTGAGCTGCTCCGTGTTCAGCTCTCAGTGTGTTTGTGTGAGCTGCTCCGTGTTCAGCTCTCAGTGTGTCCTAGTGAGCTGCTCCGTGTTCAGCTCTCAGTGTGTTTGTGTGAGCTGCTCCGTGTTCTGCTCTCAGTGTGTTTGTGTGTGAGCTGCTCCATGTTCTGCTCTCAGTGTGTTTTTGTGAGCTGCTCCGTGTTCAGCTCTCAGTGTGTCTGTGTGTAGATGTCAGTGAATCCATCTCTATGAGTCATTGGGTTTGTGACGGACGTCTGTGCTGAGCTGTGCCACAGCTCCACTGGTGGAGGGATGAGTTGTCCGCTGTAAAATGCTGCGTAATGAAAGATTCCACACATCTCCTGGCAGCCTCAGTCACCTCCATGCACCAAGACGAATCCGCACAGTAACTAAGAAAGAAATCTCACCACCTCGTAGCCCTGCTTCTCTGAGCTTGTATTTAATAAACAAATTACCCCAATAAATAACCAAGCAGTTTATGCTCCACATCAGTTTATCACCTGTTCTTAATTTTGAATTTTTGAGTCTGACACACAGAGGAGGTAAATGCTTAGTTAGCGTAGTTCATGCTCCATGTGCCCTTACATGAGTAGTTCATTGAAATAAATGTATGGTTTCATTTCTTAGGCAGCGAAGCAGCAGGTAGAGTGGGGCCGAAGCAAACGCTAATGTGGTAAATGCAAGCTGGAAGAAACGAGTGAGACGAAATGACAACAGAGGCAAATATATGTTTGCTGTGTTGTGTGAAAAAGTGGCATCGATGTGAGAAGCACGGCGCCAGCTACTGATGTATTCGGCTCAGGTATGGGCTCACGGTCCCTACAGCTTGGCAGAGCGCAGCTGCTGAAGTGGTTTGTACTGTGTGGGCCGCTTCATGACGCCATTGCTGGAATGCTTAATTAGCGGTTCTCAGTGCAGAGTTTGAGCGTGTAACGGTTCACCCCGCACAAACCAGGGAAGTGAATGCTCAGTGGGGCTATGGGTCAGGCACTAATGAGAGGCCACTTTTATTTGCTCTGAAACTCCAAATATGCAAAAATAATCTTTCTCTGGACTCAAATGGTGGCCTCTTGTTCCCACAAAAAATAAAGGTTCTTGACCAAAGCATTTTTTGGCGTCGCTCCTTCTCTCTGTCCTTTAAATTCTTTTCTCATTTCTTTTCGTACCTGCCAAATCACTGACACTTGCGAAGCTTGCCGTCTGTTCACACTGTGGCCAGGGTTCCATAGTTTCAGGGTTCCAATGTTCCAATGTTCCAGGGTTTCAGGGTTCCAGGGTTCTAGGGTTCTAGGGTTTCAGGGTTTCTGTGCTGTTTCCGGGTGAGCGCCCGTGGCCCACCACTCCTTGAAATGGTGGAACAAATAATGGTGGCTTCTGATTGGCCCCCTTGTGTGAGAGCACTGAGTGTAATCAGACCAGCTGCTGTGGGAGTAAATGATGTTCCAACGTTATACCAACGCTGCTCCAACGTTATACCAAGGCTTCGCCAACTCCAACACTGTGCCAGCACTGTGCCAATGCTTTGTTAGTGCTGTCCAGAGCGCTTTTAAAGCGGAGTGACAGAGCGAATGGAAATGACCCCCATCTGCTGGCCATATTGCGGGGGATGCTGGCGATGGCCTGGGCAGCCCTGGGGAGAGGAGCGCCGTAATTATCCACATAAAAGCCCAGCGAATGACGGCAGATTCATCACGCAGAGAGGGGAGGCCTGCAGCTGTTCCTCCCTCGCTCTCCCGCTCCGCTCTTCCGTCTGCAGGAGAGCAGGTGTGTTGCCGGTTTTATTATTCATGCTAACGTGCTAAAGTGGCGGAAACAAAATTCCCCAAACAGGTGTGCGGTATGAGAAGGACGTGATGAAATGGCTTCCCTTCACCGTAGGCAGGCTTTATCAGGTTCGGGTTTTATCAGGTAAACCATAACACTCACCCAGTCTGTCCTGGTAGTAAAGCCTGAACTCTGGCTACATTACATGGCAAAAGCTGTGAGTGTGTGTGTTTGTGTGTATATGTGAGTGGGACTTAGCCTGTTGGACTCCTCCTACATCTTACTCTTCATCCTCCTTTAAATTCAAAACAGAAGTAAAGAGAAACAATAACAAGGACAGGCAGGCTTGCTCTAGCGCTCCTCGGCCGGTTGGATGGAAGCTCAGGGTATTTCAGAAGGAAGAGTGAGTGTGTGTGTGTTTGTTTGTTTGTTTGTTTGTTTGTTGCTGTAGCTCTCCTCCGCCAGTTGAATGGAAGCTCAGGGTGTTTCAGAAAGATGAGCGAGTGTGTGTGTATGTATGTGTGTGTGTGTGTGTGTGTGTTGCTGTAGCTCTCCTCCACCAGCTGAATGGAAGCTCAGGGTGTTTCAGAAAGATGAGTGAGTGAGTGAGTGAGTGTGTGTGTGTGTGTGTGTGTGTGTGTGTGTGTATTGCTCTAGCTCTCTTCCGCCGGCTGAATGGAAGCTCAGGGTGTTTCAGAAGGATGAGCGAGTGTGTGAGGAGTGGAGGCAGAGAGAGACAGCCCTGCGCAGACCTCCTTCCCTGCATGCGTTTGACAAGGCACAGCTCTGCCATGCTCCCGTGGGCCATGTGCCAGGGGCAAACAGACCACAGGAGAGCGTCCAAACCCTGCCTGAACAGGACCAAACACTGACCCGAACCAGAAATCTCAGCCTGGCT
>CM040744.1:4622500-4645000 GCA_022829145.1 Albula goreensis
GCGGGGAGACTATCACATCGACGTGTGCATCAACGACTACTTGGATGTGTTCTGCCCCCACTACGACGACTCTGTGCCCTGGAGCGGGCGGAGCGCTATGTGCTGTACATGGTGAACTACGATGGCTACAGCACCTGTGACCACACCTCCAAGGGCTTCAAACGCTGGGAGTGCAACCGGCCACACTCCCCCAACGGCCCGCTCAAGTTCTCTGAGAAGTTCCAGCTCTTCACCCCCTTCTCCCTTGGGTTTGAATTCCGGCCCGGCCGGGAGTACTACTACATCTGTGAGTACTGTCCCCCAACCCGAAACCCGCACCTTCATCTGTGAGCATTCTTAGTTTACTTCTGCAGAGTCTGCAGGGTCAACTCCAGTCCTGTAGGGGGCAGTGTCTGTAATATTAACACCAATCCTGGAGGGCTGGAGTGTTTTTTTTTCAATTTTAATTTACTTTGGGGTCATTTTTCAGTCACAATAGTCATAAGAGGCCACAAATATTGTTTCAAAGGTTTAATTTGGCTGATAATTAAACCACAATAATTTTCAGGCCCTATTAGTCAAGTATTTTGCACGAATATGTTCAAATGTTAGCCAGAGACAAAGATATCCCATAATCCTTCTATTCACCAGCAGCAATAAAGGGATAGACAGAGAACATAGAATTGTGAGGAGTAACTTAATCTGATTTGACTGTTTTTTTCCATATACACACAAAAGTGTCTGTGTTTGAGTGCTGGGTTAGGGTTAATGAGTTAAAGAGTGCTGTGGTTAGGGTTAAAGAGTCTGTGTTTGAGTGCTGGGTTAGGGTTAAAGAGTTAAAGAGTCTGTGTTTGAGTGCTGGGTTAGGGTTAAGAGTCTGTGTTTGAGAGTCCATGTTTGCTGGGTTAGGGTTAAAGTTAAAGTCCATGTTTGAGCAAAGAGTTTGAGTGCTGGGTTAGGGTTAAAGAGTCTGTGTTTGAGCACTGGGTTAGGGTTAAAGAGTTAAAGAGTCTGTGTTTGAGCGCTGGGTTAGGGTTAAAGAGTTAAAGAGTCTGTGTTTGAGCGCTGGTTAGGGTTAAAGAGTTAAAGAGTCTGTGTTTGAGTGCTGGGTTAGAGTTAAAGAGTCTGTGTTTGAGCACTGGGTTAGGGTTAAAGAGTTAAAGAATCTGTGTTTGAGCACTGGATTAGGGTTAAAGAGTTAAAGAGTCTGTGTTTGAGCACTGGGTTGGGAGTCCTGTGGTTAGGGTTAAAAGTTAAAGAGCCCTGGGTTAGGGTTAAAGAGTTCGAGCAGCGGAGAAAGCAGAGGCTGGCATTTGGGGCGGTTCACCTGCTCTCCTGCACCTTCTCACACTGTCAGCATGCTTCTCATTCTCTGAATTAGACCCACACCCCCCTGCTGTTCAACCTAAAAGTCTGTAGCCCACAAGAATGCAAACTATATCACTGTAATTACTTGGTAAACGCTTGGAAAGACTAAGGGTGATGTTTAATGAGAAGAATGATAATTAGGTTTAGCATGAGAAACGGACAGCCCTGATGGATGTGTGTAGCTTAGACTGCCAAACACACTGTATCTCTTAAGGGCTCCACTGCGACCCATTCTCAAGAGAAAAAAAGCCTTATCTGAGTGTAGTAATCATTTGGAATGTACCAGTTAGGGTCTCTGGTCCAGGACCACACAAGCAAGCTGTTTGCAAGCAGGAGTGTTTGCACATAGTTTAGCGGATATTTACATGTATTTATATAATTTAGAGCATGTATATGTGTGTGTATATACTACTATGATTACCTAGGCATGCGTGTGTGTCTGTGTGTGTGTGTGTGTGTGTGTGTGTCTGTAGAATGTAGTTTTTCCTCTCTCCTCCCCTTTCCTCTTCACTCTGAATGGTAATAAAACTCTTAAGTATTTTTTCTGTGTATTTCCTGCATCTGCCTCTTTCTCTGTCTGACAGTGCAATCTCAGCTCAGATAACCTCCTGCCCCCCCCCCCTTCCCCTCCCCCTGACAGTGACCCCCCCAGGAGGAAATCTCAGAGTGACTTTTCTACACACTGCTTGTGCAGCTGACAGAGTGGGGGTCTGTGCTTACTGTGTGTCCGAAGGCCAAAAAAAAAAAAAAAAACGAACAAAACGAAAGAACCCAACAACCCACACACTGCCCAGATGACAAACCACTCTGAGTCCGTGAGAGCTGGAGGAGGGGTGTTGTGGGGGGGGGTGTTGGTGGGTGTTGGCGGATTTGTGACTGGCACCGTAGTGACTCACATATCACTACTCCCACCTCCCGTCAACTGACAACATAACAAGGTAAAACATGCAATTAAGACTGTCCTGTGACTCAGAGGTTGCAGGCTTAATTCTCAGATGAGGCACTGCCATTTTACTCTTGAATAAGGTACTTCACCTGAATTGTTTCGGTAAATATGCGGCTATATAAATTAATGTGATTTGGGTAAATTTCTGTCGATTGGAGTGTGTAATTCTGTCTTCCAATATCTTTCACTCCGCAGTGCCACAAAACGCGCTTCCAAAGAGCTCATGAACTCAAAATAGCTAACCGGTAGCAACGCAGTTCTTGTGGGAACGTTCTGGTAAAAGTTCCCAGCTCCCATTTTTCCCATTTTTCCTAACGCCCTTTGAAAGCCTCAGACCAGTGTTCTGTTTGTTTTTCCACTTAAAAAATCATCTTCAGTTTCAGGTTATTCACCTTCATTTTCTTAGGAACATTAGCATATGGGGGGGACTCTCAGCCAGCACTTTCTTGGGGGCTGAGAGTCTGGTTCTGGAGACCAGCAGTCTGGTTCTGAAAGTCCAGCCACCTTAAACATGGTCGTTCAAAATTTCAAAGGGAACTGAAGTGTTCCTTCTGTTCTCATAACGTTTTCTGAAATAAAACAGTGGCCTTGGGGTGGGAGTTGAAGAGAGAAAAGCCATTAGATGTTAGATTGATTTTTATATCTAGCTGTTAGATAAAGATTAAGATGTCAGATTACCGAGTTCAGGAGAAGCCTCAGTGTGTCTTGGTTTCTGCAGTGCTGAACGCGAGCTGTCTGATTGGTCGCGTTTTTGATGAAATGACGTGGCAGAGGCCTCCGCAGTGGCATGTGTCCCGACAGCGGAAGCGGGTTAATCGAGGGGAGCGAGAACAACATAAAATATAATTCCACTCATAATTCTACTCTGTTTTTTTTTATTTTTGGATAGAGCTGGAAAGCAAAACTGTCCATCAGACAGATGAGAGAGGATGCTGCATGATTGTTTTATTCCCTTTCCATCTCTCTGTCTTATTCTCATCTCTCTCTCTCTCTCTCTTTCTCTCTCCCTCTCTCCCTCTCTGCCTCTCCATTTCAATTTTCAATCTCAATTTGCTTCATGGGCAGGACAACAAAAGCCATGTTGCCAAAGCGACATACTAAAACATAGGAACAACATATAGCAACAATACAAAGTTCGATTTACAATGCTTAAAATAACAAAATATAATAGAGGAATGAAAAATAAATAAATAATTTCATAAATAAGTAAATACATTATATGTATTCACACACCCATATTTGTGTATACATATACTGTACATACATAGACATACATGTACTTCTATATACATATACACATACATACACTTACTTATATTTGATTTTCCCTTATTTATACAGACATACTTGCTTTCTCCTCTCTCCCTCTCTCCCTCTCTCCCTCTCTCTGGGGGAGGGGTACAGGACACCGTGTAATGTGCAGCACATCTGTGAGCGATCGAGCGGGTGGGGTGGGTGAACCATGAGGTGCCGAGCTGACAGATTTGGTTAAAGGGGGGAGCGCCGCCCACCCTCCCTCAGGAGGGGTCAGAGGTCACAGCGCAGTGACAGCTTAAGTGAACTGTTCGTGCTGAAACGCTTGAGGCTGCACATTTTTCTAATATAGAAAATCTGTAGTCTGATGGTACTCTGGAGAAGAGCAGTAAGCCCAAAAGGACTGTGTCTGTGTGTGTGTGTGTGTTTGTGGCATTTGCATGTGTGTGTGTGCATGCTTGTGTGTGTGTGTGTGTGTGTGTGTTTGTGCCATTTGCATGTGTGTGTGACATCTGTGTGTGTGTGTTTGATGACATCTGTGTTTGTGGCATTTGCATGTGTGTGTGTGTGTGTGTGTTTATGGTGTCATGTGTGTGTGTCTTTGTGGCATGTACATGCATTTGTGCATATATGTGTGTGTATTTGTGTATGCATGTTTGTGTGTGTTTTGAAGGGCATGTGTGTGCATGTGTGTGTTTTGAAGGGCTTGAGTGTGTGCGTGTGTGTTTTGAAGAGTGTGTGTGCGTGGGTTAGAATGTTGCTCAGGCTGCATATTTCTGTCCGAACCCGACCCGAGTCCGAGAGAGTAGTAACCAAGCCAGACCTGATCCTGACAGGGATTCTGATTTTTCTGAACCCGGCCTGAGCCCGACACAGTTCATGTACTGTAAGCTGAAGCACTGAGTTTGTGAATTCCCAGTCTTCTTGCTGTCACATCTTATCAGAACCCCACACGTTTTACATTTGACATAACCAGCCGCTTCATTATAATCTGCATTGATGACAAAATCAAAATGCATCCGTACCGTCGATTTCCCTGCATGGTTTTCAGTCGTTTTAAACTTCACCGATAACAAATTTTGTTTGACGTCCCCCATCTTTAGCCTATGAATGTTTACTGCCTGAAATAGACTATGTGTTGCATTGTCACATAAATAAACAAACCTCAGCACTGAACAGAGGGTAGCCCGACACAGACTGTAGGTCCATCATTTTTATTTACTTTTACACTATATTTCCACTAAAAAGAACTTGAAGCACACTGTCAACTAAGCTAGCCCATCCTAATAAGTAGTTTAAAAGTCAAATGTTCGCTTCCAAGTAATTGTTTGTCTGAACCTGGCCTGACCCCAGGGCATCCACCCTCTGGTGTGTGTGTGTGTGTGTGTGTGTTTGTGTTTGTGTTTGTGTTTGTGTGTGTGTGTTGTGTGTTGTGTGATTTGAAGGCGCATGTGTGTGTGTGTGTGTGTGTGTTCTGTGTTCACAGATAGTCGAGACTGTCTCTCATCAGCTAATGGGATGCGCTCACTGTAACTCACTTCGTGAAAAAGAAAAACAATAAATAAACCACCCAGAACCTCATCAACAGGCATGTTTGTGTTTCGTGCCTCTACATTTATGATGGAAAAAAAAATAATATCAAAACATTCTTTTGAAACAGGGGTATGGATTTTCTGGACTTTACAGAAAGGTGCTGTGCTGTTCCTGCACAGAGGATGACCCGGAAGCTGTTAGGGTTAAGGTTAGGGTCAGGGTTAGGGTAACCCGGAAGCTATTAGACTCAGAATGCAGCTGCAGCAGGTTGTGTTGTGCCCAGCATCTTCTGTGTCTGCATTCAAACCCTCCTCTGCTTTTCTCTCCATTGGTAGTTTGTACCTCACCTCCTACTGTCTGGCAGGTTTTCCGTCCTGCTCCTTGCCTGTCTGGACATTACACACAGCACAAGTTAGGGGTTATTCCAATGTCACAGCTGTAGCTAAGCCCTCCTCTCCCAACTTCTTCTTCTCAAATTGTGTTTGAGCTGCTGTCTCTGATATTACCTGTAGCTCTGAGCTCTGTGTTTGAGCTTATCTCTTTGGTGTTTCCTGAGCTCTGTGTTTGAGCTTATCTCTTTGGTGTTTCCTGTAGCTCTGAGATTGTTTGAGCCGCTCTCTCTGGTGTTTCCTGTAGCTCTGAGCTCTGTGTTTGAGCTGCTGTCTCTGAGCTCTGTGTTTGAGCTGCTGTCTCTGGTGTTTCCTGTAGCTCTGAGCTCTGTGTTTGAGCTGCTGTCTCTGGTGTTTCCTGTAGCTCTGAGCTCTGCATTTGAGCTGCTGTCTCTGGTGTTTCCTGTAGCTCTGAGCTCTGCATTTGAGCTGCTCTCTCTGGTGTTTCCTGTAGCTCTGAGCTCTGTGTTTGAGCTGCTGTGTCTGTTTCCTGTAGCTCTGAGCTCTGTGTTTGAGCTGCTGTCTCTGGTGTTTCCTGCAGCTCTGAGCTCTGCATTTCAGCCGCTCTCTCTGGTGTTTCCTGTAGCTCTGAGCTCTGTGTTTGAGCTGCTGTCTCTGGTGTTTCCTGCAGCTCTGAGCTCTGCATTTCAGCCGCTCTCTCTGGTGTTTCCTGTAGCTCTGAGCTCTGTGTTTGAGCTGCTGTCTCTGGTGTTTCCTGCAGCTCTGAGCTCTGTGTAAGTGTGATCTGGAGCCCATCTTCTTCTCTGAGTTTGCCCTGCAGCTGCGCCTGACCAGGCAGGGTCCTTAGCCCAGGCTCTGGCAGGGCAGGCAGCAGCAGCAGCAGTGGAGTGTTTCTGGGCATCCTGAAGGGAAAGGAACCCGCTGCTTCCCATCCGCTCACTTGAGAGCTATTTCCAATCAGACCAGAGCGCTGGCTCCCAAACGGGCTGGCAAGCCAAATTAAATCAGAGACAACATTGCTTGTGGGAACATTTGTTAGGGGCTGTTTCTTTAAGCACAACGTATTTAAATGCATTTAAATGCATTAACCCTTTGCAATGGAACAACCGAGATCAAATGCAGCTGCACTCCCGGCACATGCATTTGGACCATGGAAATGCTCACACCTGGAACAGGTGTGTTTTAAACTGGGACGTTGGACATTCCATTGCAATGTCCATTGGGTTTTGCCACATTTTAGCTAGGTGCTTTTCTGACCTTGGCTTGTTTAAAAAACTGAATCCTGACTGATGTTTGTTTACTAAACTAAATCCTGACTGTGTTTATTCACTAAACTGAATCCTGACCATGTCTGATTTACTAAAATTAGCACTTTGAAGTCAGCGTGTGATGTACTCCTTCTGGTCAATGTATTTGCAGGACCAGCAGAAAGAGAAGTTTAATTTGTGAGATTCATTTGAGTCGTTGCTCTGTTGTTGAGCTCTTTACCTCAGTGTAAAAAGGCATCATAAATAACTGAAAAGAAGTACCTCCTGCAGTGTTTTGTTTTGGTTGTAAATGGGAGAAAGAGAATGTGAGCTGCCCATGCAGTCTCTCTCCCTTCCAATATTCTGAACCATCAGCTTCTGCAGTCGGCAGTTTTTACCACCAGAGGCACTAGAAGGGCAGAGGGCCAAAAGCTTGCACCAAGGTCAGCAGTTTATATAAACAGTCTGTTCTTGTTTGTGGATTTGTATAGTATGTATAGTATAGTATAGTATAGTATAGTATAGTATAGTATATTTTAGTATATTGTAGTGTAGTTAAGTGTAGACTATTGCAGTGTAGTCTAATGGTAAGGAAGTTGGGTTCGACCCCAAAAGTTGCAGTTTTAGTTCCCTGGAAAGGGTCTGCTGTTGTACCCCTAAGCAAGGTACTTAGCCTGAATTGTTACAGTATGTACTGCTTCAGTACATTGATGCAATGTATATATGCATACATGTATATATTTTTCAGGTGTGCAGTCTCCTCACAGGGTACCAGTACATAAGCACAGTCACATGCTTGCACACACACACACACACACACACACACACACACACACACACACACAC
Source organism: Albula goreensis (assembly GCA_022829145.1). NCBI lineage: Eukaryota > Metazoa > Chordata > Actinopteri > Albuliformes > Albulidae > Albula > Albula goreensis. The sequence goes on from CM040744.1 coordinate 4,630,024, forward strand.
ACACACACACACACACACACACACACACACACACACACACAAGCATTCTTGCAGCTGTAGGTGCTCTCTTATTCTCTCAGACTCCCTGTGTTTCAGTGCTCTTTAAACATCATTTTCCGCAAATGCTTTTTTTAAAAAATAAAGAAATATAATTTTTGTGTGTGATGTCACAATGCCAATTGACAATGGCTGACTGGAGTCATTGTTTCACTCCACTGGTTTATTGAGCAAAGAAGATATAGCTTACACTGCAAAATGAGACAGAATCACTGCATCGTAGTTCATATGAAAGATGTTTTCATACTTTTACTGCAGAAATTGTGATTGAATGTTCAGACACCAGAGAATAGACAAGGTTTGGATGTTTTCCAAGTACCAGAAGATTGTAATCATCCACACCAGAAACTTGGCTGCTGTCTCTACAGTGATCAGAAAAGATTTGGTTGCAAAAGCCATGAGTGTGTCTGTCTGTGTGTGCATGTGTGTGTCTGTGTGTGTGTCTACACACCTGTGTGTATCTGTTTGAGTGTATGTGTGTGTGTATACATGTCTTGCCTGCATGTACATGTGTGTGTGTGCATGTCTTGTCAGCATGTGTGTGTGTGTATGTGTGTGTGTGTGTGTTTGTATGCATGTCTTGCCTGCATGTATGTATGTGTGTGTGTGTGTGTGTGTGTGCAAATGCATGTCTTGCCTATATCTTTATGTGTTTGTATGTATGTCTTGCCTGCATGTATGTATGTGTGTGTGTGTGTGTGTGTGTGTGTGTGTGCAAATGCATGTCTTGCCTATATCTTTATGTGTGTGTATGCATGTCTTGCCTGCATGTATGTGTGTGTGTGTGTGTGTGTGTGTGCAAATGCATGTCTTGCCTATATCTTTATGTGTGTGTATGCATGTCTTGCCTGTATGTGTGTGTGTGTGTGTGTGTGTTTGTATGCATGTCTTGCCTGCATGTGTGTGTGTGTGTGTGTGTGTGTGTGTTGTTTGTATGCATGTCTTGTCTGCATGTATGTATTTGTGTGTATCAGTATGTTGCTGAGTAACAGTACTCAAACTCCATTCTCAGGGATCTTAAGGTTTTCTCTCAGTACCAAAGAGGAAAGAGAGAAAGGACAGTAGAGGCACTGAAGCTCTGCTGATGTAACCAGATCCTCAGCAGTGGAGGTGACTTGGGGAGGTGGAGGGGTGGGGGTGGAGGTGGAGGTGGAGGTGGGGGTGAGGTGATGATTTCTGTCAGTACTGGAGACACAGCAAGTGCAGCTGGGATTGGCTAGAATGGCACAGCTGTGGCGCGGTGAGGAAGCATTGACAGATGTAGCTTGGTGCTTCCAGAATGTGCCAGAATGTTCTCAAGACTGCATATGCAGGGAATAGCAGTACAGCATTCAGACATGAATGCTAGTACATCTGATTGGGGTAAATCCCAAACAATCTCACAGTCTGAGTGTCCCCTTTGTCCCCTGCAGAGGAGACCTCAGCAGGGGACAAAGTCTCTACCTCATACAGGAAACAAGTATATCTGCACTCACACAGGTCCATCACAACACCCTGCGCCAAACCCATCCTTTAGAGAGCTTTGAGAAATCACTCACCCAGTCTTACAGTACAGATATAGCCCATCTGTTGTACATTATCTTTTTCTGCATAAGTAACTCATCTCTCCCTCTCTCTCTATCTTTGTTTGATATTTTACAGCATCTACAATTGCAGAAAATGGGAAAAGAACTTGTCTGAAACTTAAAGTTTTTGTCCGACCATCAAGTAAGTCCCGCCTCAGTGATAACACATGAGAAAGACTGCATGAATTACTGTCCATTTCTGACTGAAATATATGTGTACAGTGAACCCTTGTTATAGCGGACCTTGTTAAAATGGATTTTGGTTATAACGGAAAATTCCTGCTGTTGCAACATGTGTGGTCTATTCTGGTTAATATTGGTTAAATTCCCCCTTTTTCTTTCCCTTACACTTTTCTGTCATCATCTTTTTCTCTCTTTACTCCCCTGTCTTTCTCCCCTTTCAGTACCTCTTATCTCCTTTCACTGTTCTCTCTTTCCCTTACTTACTCTGTATTTTTTCTTTACCTCTTCCTTTCTTCCCTCTTTCTTTTAATATTCATTGTTATTGGTAGCTATTACTGTGGTACCACATCGTACCACAAGGGATTCTTTGGAAATTTAATTAAACTGACACAGTCTGAGTGTTGTTGTACACTGAACTCTGAGTAAATATGGCATGGTACAACAGCCGAGGCGGGACTACTGTGCGTTAATTATCCCCCCAATCAGTCCGGTTTAATGAGGGTTCACTGTGTTTATATTTTATCTTGTTTAAAATGCTTATGTTACTAAAATGCTTTTTTGGTTGTTTAACTGTATAGTATGTGTGATGTTTCATATACAGCTTCATTACTGTAAATCTCAGGCTGTTTGCTGCAGGATTACCTCCTCCTTCGAGCTGTGAGCTTTGAGCCAGGTGTGGTTTTTAGGAGTGTGGTCACAAATGTAACTAATCTATTTGGCCTATCATCTCTATTTCTGTTGTAGACAGCTGTGTGAAAACTATAGGGGTCCATGACCGTGTTTTCGACGTTAACGACAAAGTAGACAATTCATTAGAACCAAGAGGTTAGTATGGCTTAGAAAATATTTTCCTTTAAATTTAATATTTACACATGTTCCTCTTTATTTTCTACTCATATACACACACACACACCTTCTCTCTCTCTTTTCTTTGCATGTCAGTTGTCTCCCCCATCTTAGCATGGTTTGAAAGCATGGTGTGAGCTAAATGGTGTGTGTGCTTCATCATAGTTTGTGCTTCATGGCCTGTGCTTCATGGTGTGTGCTTCATGGCCTGTGGTTCATAATGTGTGCTTCACGGTATGTGCTTCATGGCCTGTGGTTCATGGTGTGTGCTTCATGGTGTGTGCGTCATGGCCTGTGCTTCATGGTGTGCTTCATGGCCTGTGGTTCATAATGTGTGCTTCACTGTTTGTGCTTCATGGCCTGTGGTTCATGGTGTGTGCTTCATGGTGTGTGCGTCATGGCCTGTGCTTCATGGTTTGTGCGGTTCATGGTGTGTGCTTCATGGTGTGTGCTTCATGGCCTGTGCTTCATGGTGTGTGCTTCATGATGTGTGCTTCACTGTTTGTGCTTCATGGCCTGTGCTTCATGGTGTGTGCTTCATGGCCTGTGCTTCATGGTTTGTGCTTCATGGCCTGTGCTTCATGGTGTGTGCTTCATGCCTGTGCTTCATGGTTTGTGCGTCATGGCCTGTCCTTCATGGTGTGTGCTTCATGATGTGTGCTTAATGGTTTGTGCTTCATATGCTTCATGGGTTTGTGCTTCATGGCCTGTGCTTCATGGTGTGTGCTTCATGGTGTGTGCTTCATGGCCTGTGCTTCATGGTGTGTGCGTCATGGCCTGTGCTTCATGGCCTGTGCTTCATGGTATGTGCTTCATGTTTCATGGTGTGTGCTTCATGGCCTCTGCTTCATGGTGTGTGTGTCATGGCCTGTGTGTTTCATGACATGTGCATCATGGCATGTGCTTCTTGGTGTGTGCTTTTTGGTCACATTGCACCAGTGGAACTTCGGCCATCGTAGACACAGTGGACGGGCTATAGCATCCCATCCACTCTACCAGCTGTTTTACTGTCAGTGTCAGTTGATTGGTTCATGTGACTGGTTCATGTGGCTCATGAGACTGCGAGCCAGGATGCAGTAGCTCCTCCAACAGTAAGGCAATCGTCTCTGTCTGATCACAACTCAACATTCAATGTGTCCGTTCAAACACACACCTGGTCATTGGCCACCATTGTGCTCCCTTGGCTGCATGTATGCACGGTTTGTTTCTAACTCATGATCAGTGACTTTCCTGTTTCTCTGAGTATACTCTGGCTGAATGTCTTCCCTTTCTTATATTCTCCTTCCTACTCACAGAGACCTTCAGGCTGTTAACCCTGTCTCAGTGGAGGTGTTTTGTGCTTGATTCTGTTATGTTCCCTGGAGCTCTTACTGGCTGTAGCACAGACAAACTGCTGGATCGTTATGCCCGAACGATCACTGCAGGCCCCTGCAGATGTAAATGAGCTCAATCACTAACGCAGATAGCTCTGCTAAAAATGTTTTACATGGTCCCTGTCAAATATGAACATTAATGTATGAATAAATTCACATAATAAAAATTATAATGAAAATGATTTATAATAGACTGAGATCGTTGATATCCCTGCCTATGCAGTATCGTTATTACGTTTCTACATAATCTCATCACATCAAGATGGTGGCCTGCCGGGGCAGCTTAACCCGCCCCCTCAGCAGTGTCCTCTGCATCTGCGCTATTCAGTTCTGTATCATCTATACGACACCACATTCCCAGTGTTTATTAATAACTTTATTACACCAATTCCCAGTGTTTATTAATAACTTTATTACACCAATTTACCAGTGTTTATTAATAACTTTATTACACCAATTTACCAGTGTTTATTAATATCTTTATTACACCAATTTACCAGTGTTTATTAATATCTTTATTACACCATATTCCCAGTGTTTATTAATATCTTTATTACACCATATTCCCAGTGTTTATTGATATCTTTATTACACCATATTCCCAGTGTTTATTGATATCTTTATCACACCATATTCCCAGTGTTTATTAATATCTTTATTACACCAATTTATAACCCCAGTGTTTATTAATATCTTTATTACACCATGTTCCCAGTGTTTATTAATATCTTTATTACACCATGTTCCCAGTGTTTATTAATATCTTTATTACACCATATTCCCAGTGTTTATTAATATCTTTATTACACCATGTTCCCAGTGTTTATTAATATCTTTATTACACCATATTCCCAGTGTTTATTAATATCTTTATTACACCATATCCCCAGTGTTTATTAATATCTTCAGTGTTTATTAATATCTTTATTACACCATATCCTCAGTGTTTATTGATATCTTTATTACACCATATTCCCAGCGTTTATTGATATCTTTATTACACAATGTTCCCAGCGTTTATTGATATCTTTATTACACAATGTTCCTAGTGTTTATTGATATCTTTATTACACCATGTTCCCAGTGTTTATTGATATCTTTATTACACAATATTCCCAGCGTTTATTAATATCTTTATTATACCATATTCCCAGTGTTTATTAATATCTTCATTTCACCATATTCCCAGTGTTTATTAATATCTTTATTACACAATATTCCCAGTGTTTATTGATATCTTTATTACACCATATTCCCAGTGTTTATTAATATCTTTATTACACCATGTTCCCAGTGTTTGTTAATAAATATATGACACCACTTCAAAAGTGTTTATTAATTTTTATATTACACTCTATTCTTATCATTTATTATAAATATATTACAATATATACTATATGTTTATTCATAATCATATTACACCATATCATACCTAACCCTAACCTGAACCCTGAGCACCCTCCCTGTACCTCCTAACCCTAACTCTGAGAAATGGAAATGTTTTCTACCCTAACCCTGAGCACCCTCCCTATAACCCTAACCCTAACCCTGAGCACCCTCCCTATAATTCCCTAACCCTAACCCTGAGCACCCTCCCTATAACCCTATCCCTAACCCTGAACACCCTCCCTATAACCCAAACCCTACCCCTAACCCTGTAACCCAAACCCTCCCTGTAACCCTAACCCAAACCCTACCCCTATCCCTAACCCTGAGAACCCTCCCTGTAACCCTAACCCAAACCCTACCCCTAACCCTAACCCTGAGTACCCTCCCTGTAACCCTAACCCAAACCCTAACCCTGAGTGCCCTCCCTGTAACCCTAACCCAAACCCTGAGCAGCGTGGGTCACTTTCATATCAGCAACTTAATGCATTTTTATCTCTATAGTCATTCTGTTTTTGTTTTGCCCAAACCAAACATCATAGTTATGACCATTTTCCTAAAGCAAAGCATGAAAAACCATAAGTAAATAATGAAGAGAAATGAAAGCATGGTCATCACTTATAAAAGGAGATCATTGCTGATCGCAATCTGCACAGCGGTAAATCTCTATCTACAGCACAACTTAAAGAGTGTCTGCGTGTGTGTGTGTGTGTGTGTGTGTGTGTGATAGAGTGTGTATATTTATATGTATATATGTATAAGTGTGTGAGAGAGGGTGTGTTTCCTCTCTGACATTCACACACAGTGATCTCACTCTGCCTTTTGCCTCTCCAGATGACACAAGTCACGAGTCAGCCGAGCCGTCACGGAGAGATGCGAACGGGTGTGCGCTGCACACAGCCTGCCCCCTGCTGGCCGCCGCGCTCCTGCTTCTCGCCATGCTCTGTGCTTTATAGCACCTTCCCTGCGCTGCTTGGAGACATGGGGCGACCTAGAGCTGCAGATACCCCCATGGGGGCAGATCGGGTGGGGGCCCCTCTTAAAGAACACTGGTTTTTTGTAATATTGAAGCGGTCTCTCTGGGCCCTGCACAGGGGCTGAAGTCTTTATGATGCCAAATCTGCTCTGAGACTGATTTTTATTTTTCTGCCAGTTTAGAGCCTACCACCTCCTCTCAATTCCCAGTCTGACACTCTTATCTCTCTCACACACACACACACACACACACACACACACACACACTCACACACACACACACACACACACACACATACTCACACAAACACACTCTCTCACTCACACACAAACACACTCTCTCTCACACACACACACTCTCACACTCTCTCTCTCTCACACGCACAAACACAAAGACACTCATGCATTCTATGTTACAAACACACTGTCTCTCTCATGCACTCTCTCTCTCTCTCACACACACACTCACACACAGTTGAGTAGCCCTCAGTTCCATATCCTATGGTGCTTCTGGGTTTGTGCTAGTGGCAGTGGTCAAGGGGAGCAGAGGGCTGTCTGTGCGTGGGGTGAGGGGGTGGGGGTAGTGGTTATTGTATGGGGGTGGGGGTTGGGGTACTTGTAGGGCAAGGCTAAATAAATAAGTCCAGCCAGCCAATCAGGATGTGAACATTGCTAGTGAGTGGGGCATCACTCTGGGAAGCTGCAGTGCATCATGGGAGACCACCGTGTATTCTGCTCAGCACATAAAGTAATGACAAAGAGCCACTGAATGCTGGCTAAACACCACCTGTGAGGTGATTTTTTTTTGGAGGGGGGCATGGTGGAACATATGCTGGAACAAGAGAATGAGCAGACATAGAATAGAAAATGAGAAACAAGCTGCCTGTTTCTAGCGCTGGTACTATTGTAAGAAGGACAGATCGATATTTTTTTAATTTAATCACGAAGGAGCAAACCAGCATTGGGGTTAGGATTAGGGTTAGCCAAACCAGCATTGGGGTGGCTAGATTTAGTTTGTGTGAGTCTTTATAAAATAGACAAAAAAGATTGCATTGTAAAGTATTTTGTCAAGTAAAAACAGTTAGCAAAGCTATTTTGCTATTTTCAGTCATTATTCCTGCCCTTAGTCGCTGCAAAGCAGAAATGTGTTTTATACTTGCTTTTTATGAAAATCATCACACCAGAAACATACCACTTCATACCAACTCTAACAGTTTTGTACATGTCTACCAATTTTTATTTTTCCCTGAAAAACAGTAACCGTTTCTCAGGATAACACCAGTGAGGGAACCATGTTTTGGCGAAATGTCAGAGGTTGAAACGGGGCGAGTTCTCTGCTGCTGTTCACCAAAATTAAACGACTCTCTGAATAAATGTGCTTTGTGTTTGAAAAACTTATTTCAGTATCATTTACTCCAGAAACAGATCTGCACCCTGAACCTTAAAACAGTGACCCCAGTTCATCAAATTACAGACTCTGTACTAAGTAGTACATACATTCCAGTATACCACACACACACACACACACACGCACACACAATGTACTGTATTCTTACACTGTGGCTCTGGGTGCAGTGTAGCTGAATGACTTCAGAATAAGAATATTATTTTTCCAGGTTATTATTTTGCATTATTTGACTTATTTAGCATTATTTTATCCTGTTGATAGAATATTTAACACTCACATGGATGCCAGTTTGGCAGAGATGGTTTGATAGGCATATGAAAACAGAGGAAATTGAAATTAATGTGCGGGTTCTGCGGAGGCCAGTGGCTTGCTCTGTTGCCATGCAGAACCCAGAGCGGGCCCAGTTACCGGGGCTACTGTTACGGGACTACTGTTAGCGGTTACAGTGTCTCTTTGACGAAGCTCAGAGTGACTGAAATTGGGCCCCTTTCCAGAAACAGAAATAGACCCAGGTCCTGGGGGCGGGGGTCGGTCTGTGGAGATTTAAGACTACAAAGACCTTGCTGTGTGAGGTATTCTCTGTGTGAGGCATTCTCTGTGTTAAATAGTCTCTGTGCAAGGCAATCTCTGTGTGAGGTATTCTCTGTGCGAGGGATTTAGAGTCAGCGAGTTTGATGGGTGGACCCTCTATAAGATGAATTTACAACAAACCTTAAGAACACATATTTAACAGGAATAAGCGCTTGCAGTCTCCAGCGCCTGTTTTTTTAACCAACCATATTAATCTCACTCAGACCTTACTGTGGTGACCCCTGTCAAAAATACATGTTTTCTGAATTTTCTTTCTTTTTCAGCAACGGCGCTGTTTCAGCATGATCGCTGCTCTCATTTTGGAGAACAGGAATGTTTGCTATATGGTTAAGGTTAAGGTTACTAATACATCTGTTTAGCACAACAGTTCTGGATTTTATTTCTAAATCATATTATTATCACTGCTATTATTGTTGTTGAGTATTATTATTATTATGATTATTATTATTTGTATGCACTTCAGACAGGGAAAAAGGATCCACTAATTAAATGGATACTGTGTATCCTACAGTAGTCGATATGAGATTTAGTGTTAGACTGATAGTACCTGGTTTTTGTTCCTTTCTGGAGGACAAAAAAAAGACAAAAACAGTGTGAGGTACTTAATTGTTAAAACTGTATTACTAGTGAAATGCCTCCTGTATATAGTGTTTGATATGAAAATATTCATTTGATTCTTATGTCTTTTATAAAAAAACAAGGTAGGATCTGTGGATCAAAATTAGGGGCTTGCACATCTGCATAATCATCATTGATGTTTAACGAAGAATTGAAGTTTCTCTGACCTGTTGCTTTCTATGGACTGCAGTGGACTTGCTTAGAACAAGGATCCAATAGGGGGGAGGGGGTGTGGCTTTCCCCCACCATGCCCCGCCCACTGATCCCACCCCCCACTGTCATCGTCCTGGGGGTTTTTGGAAGGTGGGAGAAGTGGACCTTGTGGCGCTCTGTGTTTTTTTGTGTCTTAAATGTCATGGGCTCTCGTGTTGGTCATGGTGTTGGGACTGGGACATTCTGAGGTGTAAGGCCTGAAGAAGAACAGCCCCTCGGATCTGATCCGGGATCAGTTTATTCAAAGGACTGAGGTGTAAGGCCTGAAGAGGAACAGCCCCTCGGATCTGATCTGGGGTCATTTTGTTCAAAGGACTGAGGTGTAAGGCCTGAAGAGGAACAGCCCCTCGGATCTGATCCAGGATCAGTTTATTCAAAGGACTGAGGTGTAAGGCCTGAAGAGGAACAGCCCCTCGGATCTGATCCGGGATCAGTTTATTCAAAGGACTGAGGTGTAAGGCCTGAAGAGGAACAGCCCCTCGGATCTGATCCGGGATCAGTTTATTCAAAGGACTGAGGTGTAAGGCCTGAAGAGGAACAGCCCCTCGGATCTGATCCGGGATCAGTTTATACAGAGGATCCTGCCAGTCTCTTATATGGCATGTGCATGGACATGATACAGAATTACAGGAATAAAAGTTTGTATGTTTTTTCATTTTTTAGAACTGTGAGATTGTTCAGTTTTCCTCTCCTGCACACTCTTGTGTTCCAGCAAGGTACACACATGGGGAATATGGCCTGGCCCTGGTCTCATTCCCACCCCCACATCCATCATCTTTATTTTATTTTGGGGTGAGGGGGGTTTGGTGATATCAGAAATTTACTCTCCCCAAAACTTTTATTATTGCAACACAGAATACATTTGAATCTCTTATTATTTCCCTCCATGGCTGTGTGCATGTATGTGTGTGTCTGTGTGTGTTTGTGTGTGTATGCATGTACCTGTGTTGTGCGCATAGTGTGCCCTGTAATGTGTGTGTGTGTGTGTGTGTGTGTGTGTGTGTGTGTGCCTGTATCTTTGGCAGCAATGTGTGTGTGTGTCTGTGTGTGTGTTTGTCTCTCTTTGGCAGCAGTGTATGCATGTCTTTCTTTGGGTGCAGTGTGTTTGTGTGAGTATGTGTGTATGTGCATTTATGTAAGTTTGTGTGTGAGTGTGTATGCGTCTGTGTGTATGTTTGTATGTGTGTGTGTGTGTGTGTGTGTGTGTGTCTCATTGGCAGCAGTGAGGGTTTTCTCTGCCATCTCTCATTCTGTGTGCAGAAAAATGATCAATACTCAATCGATCAGTCAGTCAGTCAGTCAGTCAGTCAGTCAGTCAGTCAGTCAGTCAGTCAGGCCCCTGACCTCCAGGCTTTGACAGTTTTGTTTGCACATATTGGTGCTGCAGTGACCAGCTTCTCCATATAAGAGAATAACACAACAAAACAATTGAGGAGGTCTGTATTTGTATATACACGTGTCTGAGCAACTACGAATAATAAAAAATAAATGAAAAATATCCTTTTTGTTCTTTGTAGATGGTGTTTCTGTTTTTATTATATTGTAGGTGATTGGTAACTCCAGCCTTTTCCAGCCTATCCCAGCATGCTCTGGGTGAAAGCTAGCGTGAAGCCATGGACAGATCGTCAGGCCACTGCACATTGTGACTGAATTACTCCTGCATAAACACACACCTACAGGCATTTTGGCAGGTCCAGTCTGCCTCTCCTGTATGACCTGTAGAACCTTTTGAAGACACATGGAAACGCATGCAACCTCCACACAGAGAGGACCAAGACACTGCTGGAATCAAAGCTGGGTTGCCTTTGCAGAAAGTTCATAGTGCTACCCTCTTAATCACTATGCCACCCATGAAAGTCTTTATTAAAGGTGAGTGGTGTCTTTACAGTAAATGTAATTTAAGGGGAGTAATGGGTGTTGAAGGAAATATTAGCAGGGGAGAGGTGTAGTAGGTGTTTGGAATGGGGATTGATGACATATGTATAACAGTTAGTGAAAACTACTTATTTAACTGCATTTAGGTGTTTTTTATGTATTTGCACATTCTTGTCAGATCAATGCGTCTCAGGCCAATGGGAAGTCATTTCATTCAGACTGAAAAGTTGACTAAATTGGTACCATTTCATCTCACAGCTATTTTCTTGGGGGTGGGGCATGTTCACATCACCATCCATTGAATTACAACAAACCAAATGTAAGTTGTTATTTTGGTTTTTCTGTCCTTAGATCAGGTGAAGATGGACCTCTTTGCAAGCTGTTCCCTTCAGGAATGATGTCACCTTCAGTATTTTGACCATTTTTGGAGAATTTCCAATGATCAAAACTACAGCTTCAGATTTTGCAAGAAAACAGCACCGTGTATCCACAGGTTTGTCATATCTTATTAGAACGGCCTTGAGAGACTGAACTTGAGTCACATACAGAAGTGCTAAAGTCAAATTCCTTCACATTTTTAAAAATTTATCTGCAATTCTCTTTGTACATAAAGACACTGTCATCCCTCCCAAAATGAGGAAGAGACTTTTTTATATTTTTTTATACCTGCTCTTATTAGCAACATGAAGAGCTCACCTGCTATGTGAGAAACAAAAAAGTCCTTCCCCTTGGTAAGCGCAACTCAAAAATATCATTTGTATTTGTAATGAACTGAAGCCTAAAACAATTGCAGAGATAGTTGAATATTCAGTTTCCCTTCAGTGTTTTTCAAGGACAGTCTTTATTCCAACAAGACACTCAGTGCCTTCTTTGAGTTTATGAAAAATTGAGGTCAAATTTGCATTCACCGATCCCGGTGTGGAGTCTGCTGTGCATTAAATTAAGATTTTTTTCAGTGACAAGGCACGTTTAATGTCACTTGCCGTCAGGAGCATAAAATGAATGCATTTGCATTAATAGCTAACTGGTTGTCACCATGCTGATTAATGTGTTAGCAATAGGAGCTAACTGGTTTTAATCATTCCAGAGGATTGTTTTAGTATTAGGAGCTAACTGGTTTTCACCCTGCTGTTTAACAAATTAGCACTAGGAGCTAACTGGTTGTCACCATGCTGATTAATGTGTTAGCATTAGGAGCTAACTGATTTTAATCATACTGAGGATTGTTTTAGTATTAGGAGCTAACTGGTTTCACCCTGCTGTTTAACAAATTAGCACTAGGAGCTAACTGGTTGTCACCATGCTGATTAATGTGTTAGCATTAGGAACTAAATGATTTTAGTAATACTGAGGATTGTTTTAGCTCACCTGGCTCAATCCCTTTGTGCTAACTCCACACCTGCCCAGAAATGAATTTCTGAAATCGCACTGCCTCTAGTGCATTATGTACTCTGAACTGTGTTTTAATCCACACCAGACTATTATCTCAACAGAGGAGAATGATATTAACTTGTTTAATTCTGGAACAGAAATGTTATAATACTGTTTTTCTTCACAGTGAAACAAAATGAAAAATCATTCATATTCTTACCTCAGGACTATGGCTGCTTAATGTTAAGACTGGCCATTTCTCTGCTATTATGTACAGAGATATAAAGTAGAACCAGAACATATCTAATAAAATATCCCACAGTGATGGATGCGAATGTAGGGGACAAGCGGAGATGAAATTCCTGGGTGTGATTAAACAGGATGGCCAGGGGGGAGAGTCGGGCTTCCTTCGGGGGATAGAGATATTTCCAAAATGGGATCACCTCCTCAGGCACATCCCAATATAGAGGGGGCCTCGGCCCTGCCGGGAACATTTCCGCCTCTGCGCTGCTGTGGACAGACATCACATACAGGAAACCCAACTCTGTTAACAACCATTACTACCAGCGCAATCTTTCATTTCATTTATTTATTTATTTTTTTAATTTTCTGCAGTTTGATTTATGCAGATAATAATTCAGCGGTGAAATTGTGGAAGTGGAGTTCCATTATGATGCAGGGCTTATTAAATATAGGGCCCAGATTCATTTTCATTTTCTGCTTTAATTAGTTTATTTTATAATGCAATGATCCATCAATACAGTAGCAGATTAAATGTAAACTGTGCAGTAAGACGGTAACCTCTGTGCTTTGTACAGTGCACTTCTGAAGGAATAAGTGCCACATGAATCAGGTATGAGGCCTGTCATATCTTTCAACTTATCCTTCATTTAAATGCGAAGGGAAGTTTTTCCTTAACTATATTTCAAAGTCTCCTTTTCTCTTTGTAGGAAACTCTCCAGATTAGGAATGAATTAATGCAGATCTTATGCCTCTGCCAGTAGCATCATATTACATTTTATTTCATATACAAAGACTTACTGATGTAAATAAGAATGAAATAATTAAAACAGGCACACTGGGTCAAAGGCAAAATGGGTATTTAATTGTGTTTAATAAAAATAAACTTTATTTGTATAGCACCTTTCATACAAAATACAGTTCAAATTGCTTTACAATGAAGAAATTACATGCACCGAGTACTTTACATGAAAAAAAATACATAAAATGAACATAAAATTAATGTAGAATGAAATAAAATAAAAATAAAGCTACTAGCACATCCTACACATTTCTTCAGCACTATGGAAACACAATACATAAAATTGCTTTTGTGGCAAACACCGGCCTAACCTTCCCCATAGCCACAGCCAAAATCAAGAGTCGCGTCAACCTACAGTGACATAGAATTAATTACATAGGCATGGTATTAATGACTTAATATTCAACTGTTAAAAGGAGCACAGAAAGAAGTAAAGAGGCTGGAGTTTATCTCCATCGTACTGCTGTTCCTCTTTTAAAAGCACACAGAAGCCCAACCGGGGTCTCGTGGGAACTCAGGTAAGATGCTGTCTCTGCTGCCGCTCATGTGTTAAATGACCCCTCTCGACTGTAGGAGTAAGCAAACAGCCACACCTGGAAGAGCGCAGACAGCACTTTAGAAACACTGTGATCTGGTGTTGCTGTGATCTGTGACGATGCTGAATGATGGTGTGGAAGTTAACCAGTAGAACTGGTGCTGAGCAGCAGATATATTGCTAAATGGTAGTGCACATGGTAGTGTTAGTGTCATTTCAGCTCAGTGCCATAAGCCTTATTCATCTGCATTTGTTAACACATATTTAAACTTTTCTGTCAGAATTCAGTCATTGTTATTAGAAAAACTGGAAAGCATCCTGATATTTTCCTGTCTCATTGTGGTGGAGGCACAGCCTGACATATTGTGTGCAGTGAGCAGATATTCTGTTCCCATAGTCTGTGCATGCATGCTGCTGCTTATGACACTGCTGAGGCTGTGCTGGGTTACTCCTAATTCTGGCTGTGCTAGGTTACTTTTGACTCTGGCTGTGCTGGGTTACTCCTGACTCTGGCTGTGCTAGGTTACATTTGACTCTGGCTATGCTGGGTTAGTCCTGACTAATTCTGGCTGTGCTAGGTTACGTTTGACTCTGGCTGTGCTGGGTTACTCCTGACTCTGGCTGTGCTAGGTTACTTCTGACTCTGGCTATGCTAGGTTACTCCTGACTCTGGCTGTGCTGGGTTACTTTTGACTCTGGCTATGCTGGGTTACTCCTGACTCTGGCTATGCTGGGTTACTCCTGACTCTGGCTGTGCTGGGTTACTTTTGACTCTGGCTGTGCTGGGTTACTCCTAATTCTGGCTGTTCTGGGTTACTCCTGACTGTGGCTGTGCTAGGTTACTCCTGACTGCGGCTATGCTGGGTTACTACTGACTGCAGCTATGCTGGGTTACTTCTAACTGTGGCTGTGCTGGGTTACTCCTGACTCTGACTGTGC
>CM040744.1:4650000-4680000 GCA_022829145.1 Albula goreensis
AGAGAAAATCAAAATAGGCCAAGTTCTCATTTGTTACAAGAAATGGAAAAAAAAGGTTAGTACACGCTTGCATTTGCTGCAGATGAAGGAACATTGCGCTGTTTTGCTGAGCTGTGTCAAGAGTATTTTTTGTCTGTGGCTTACTTTTCACTTCTCCTGTCTGAAACCAGCACACATAAACTCAAAAATGGCTCTTGCATTCATACTCCAGGTCAGAAGTGCTGCATGCTTTCACTCTAATTGATTCCAAACAGCTACAAAGCATTTTATACCTAGAGACAGCCATTAAGCCTGCAGCCATGCAAGCGTATTAACAGTGTTTCCTCTATTTCGTTTCAGCCACTTTAAGGCATACTTTCAAGATTATGCTTACATGTATGAAGATTGAAAAAAATTCAAAAGTGCATGTGTGTGTGTATATGTGTGTGTGAGCATGTGTGTATGTGTGAGCATGTGTGTATATATGTGTGTGTGTGTGTGTATGTGTGAGCATGTGTGTGTGTGTCTGTGAGGTGCTCCCATGTGTTCCTCCTACATACTTATTTGGCACCCCATGTGTAACTAATGTGTGTAAATCTACTCTGAGTCAGAGCTAGTGCTGTTTCAGTGTCCGTTCTACTCTGACTCAGAGTGAGTGCTGCTTCAGCGTCTGTTGTATTCTGACTCAGAGTAATTTCTGCTTCAGTGTTTGTGCTTTGTTCCTGATCTATCTGCAGTTGATCATTGGCTACCTTATGATGTATTGTGAGAATGAAAGCTAGCAAGAGAATAGCTGGCAAAACAATACTTTTCAGAATATGTGTAAAATACACAATAGTCATACATTGAATAGGGATCTCTGCACCATGGAAACCATGTGAATCCATTACTGAGCTCCATCACAGCTCATGAGAACTTCTTAACAAACAAAAGTATATTATATAATATATAATAATAATATATACATAAATACATTACTTGGGCCACACATTTAACATTGGTCTCTGGCGTATATGCGTAATGAGGTTACACACATTTATTTTGTTCTCCTCTCTATCTCTCCCCAAGGATGGGTGGCTATCATCTATTTTTAATCGCTGCTGTTATGAGAGGGTAAGAGAGATGACTGTTCGCTCACCATCCCAGATATTGCTCCGCATTCAGAATTTCAGCAGTACATTCGTCAGTTTCCTTCCCAGCAGGGAGGGAGAGAGAGAGATTTATATAGCGTGTTATGTGTTAGGCCACATAAGCATGGAATCAGTTCAGCTAAACTGTAATTTACATAATCATACTTTTGATATCTGTTGTGAAATTGTTTCCAGCCCATCGTAGGATTTAGAGTTTAATGAGCAGGCTTGATGAGCAGCTCTTCTGGAATTTTGCGCTGTGAGAACTCTTTGCTCCTCTCTGCAGACGAGCCTACGAGATTTTAGGTTTTCTGTGCAATGTATGTCCCTCAGGTTCTGTGCAATATTGTCTGTCTGTCCCTCAGGTTCTACATTATCCTCTGTGGAAGCATAAATGTTTCTTAAACATTTTATGATAAACCTTACTGTGAATGGAACAACCCAGCGTCTTCACTGTACTAATCCTGTTTGGAACAGCCCAGTTTCCTCACTGTGCTAAGCCTGAATGAAACAGCCCAGTCTCCTCAATGTGCTAAGCCTGTGTGAAACAGCCCAGTCTCCTCAATGTGCTAAGCCTGTATGAAACAGCCCAGTCTCTGCACAGTGCTAAGCCTGTATGAAACAGCGCAGTCTCTGCACTGTGCTAAGCCTGTATGAAACAGCCCAGTCTCTGCACTGTGCTAAGCCTGTATGAAACAGCCCAGTCTCTGCACTGTGCTAAGCCTTTGGAAACAGCCCAGTCTCTGCACTGTGCTAAGCCTGTATGAAACAGCCCAGTCTCTGCACAGTACTAAGCCTGTATGAAACAGCCCAGTCTCTGCACTGTACTAAGCCTGTATGAAACAGCCCAGTCTCTGCACAGTACTAAGCCTGTATGAAACAGCCCAGTCTCTGCAGTGCTAAGCCTGTATGAAACAGCCCAGTCTCTGCACTGTGCTAAGCCTGTATGAAACAGCCCAGTTTCCTCACTGTGCTAAACCTGTATGAAACAGCCCAGTCTCTGCACTGTGCTAAGCCTGTATGAAACAGCCCAGTCTCTGCACAGTACTAAGCCTGTATGAAACAGCCCAGTCTCTGCACAGTGCTAAGCCTGTATGAAACAGCCCAGTCTCTGCACAGTACTAAGCCTGTATGAAACAGCCCAGTCTCCTCACTGTGCTAAGCCTGTATGGATCACAGCTGCATTGGTACCAGTATGCTGCTGGTTTAAAGGCATCATTACAGAAAGTGGAAATGAAAACCACCAAATGATATTTTTTTTTATTCGTGTGGTCCAGCAATATATGCAAAACTTGTTGTGTTTGTGTTTTTTTAACATTGTCCAGGAGATAATTGGTATTTTGAGTTCATCTATTCCTGTTATAGACATATAGAGAAATGCATCCCCCTTGCTTTTTTTCTTAGAATGAACCACTGAAGCACTGTGCATTTCCATTAAAACCTGAAGAGAAGCTCAGCCTCGGCTGCTCTCACTGATGGATTTACAGCTTAACTGAATTAAAGAGATTCCATGGAGAGTAGCCAGTCATTTAAGAAAATTAGAAGTGAAAAATGACCCTGGAAACAGCGCTACAGAGTAGTGTACAGAGCTACAGTAACAAGCTAATCTGACTAATAAGACTGCTTCAGTATCTCTAGTGGTTCTGAGTAACAATGGATTACTGTAACTACATTTCTGTACAACACAATTAAAGACGCTTAGGCTACATAATAGCTGTGTTTACATGGGATGAAAATGATTAACATGGATCATCAAAGACAAATATATTAACTGATGTTTTGCATATAATATTGTGAATGATGGCTTGCCCTTTGCTTTAGTGTGGTGTAGAATGATGTTTTGCCTGCCTGTGCTGGTGTAGTATAGAATGATGTTTTGCCTGTGCTGGTGTAGTATAGAATTATGTTTTGCCTGTGCTGGTGTGGTATAGAATGATGTTTTGCCTGCCTGTGCTGGTGTAGTATAGAATGATGTTTTGCCTGTGCTGGTGTGGTATAGAATGATGTTTTGCCTGTGCTGGTGTGGTATAGACTGATGTTTTGTCTGTGCTGGTGTGGTATAGAATGGTGTTTTGCCTGTGCTGGTGTAGTATAGAATGATTTTTGCCTGTGCTGGTGTGGTATAGAATGATGTTTTGCCTGTGCTGGTGTGGTATAGAATGATGTTTTGCCTGCCTGTGCTGGTGTAGTATAGAATGATGTTTTGCCTGTGCTGGTGTGGTATAGAATGATGTTTTGCCTGCCTGTGCTGGTGTAGTATAGAATGATGTTTGCATTCATGTTTTATTCATATAGTGTGATTTGCAGAGAACTGAGAAAATAAATAATGCAATTATTGACAATGAGCAAAATCCAACTGCAGTGAAAATACAACCACATATATATTTACCACCATCATATTTCTTTGTTTAAAAATATGAATATGCTGGAATTAACTGACTTGTTTTGCAGAAGAAAATGAGAGTTTTCCACAGGTCAGACCAGAGCATTTTGGCCACGGTAAGGGGTAATTATTCATTATTTTTGTTACTGAGAGAAAATTTCTTTCCACTCAAGTGCTAACCAATTTGAACCAATTACTGATTGCTGTGTTGCAATTGCTCTAACATTTATTTTTACTCCATATTAAATATTTAGTAGCCACTGTGCTAATTATGCACCTCTGTCCACGGCCCAGATTCCAGACAAGGGGGTCCATCCACACACTAAACCCCACCCATACACTGAGCCCCAGCCACACTCTGAACCCCACCCGCACATTTAACTCCATCCACACACTGAACCCCACCCATACACTGAGCCCCAGCCACACTCTGAACCCCACCCGCACATTTAACTCCATCCACACACTAAACCCCACTAAACCCCCATACACTGAGCCCCAGCCACACTCTGAACCCCACCCGCACATTTAACTCCATCCACACTCTGAACCCCACCCGCACATTTAACTCCATCCACACACTGAACTCCATCAACACACTGAACCCCACCCACATCATCCACACACTGAACTCCACCCACACACTGAACCCCACCCACACACTAAAACTCCATGAGCCCCAGCCACACTGAACCCCACCCGCACATTTAACATCCATCCACACACTGAGCCCCAGCCCCCATGAACCCCACACATTGAACTCCATCACTAAACCCCACTACACTGAACCCCACCCTGAACCCCACCCGCACATTTAACTCCATCCACACACTAAAACCCCATGCCCCACACACTGCACATTTAACTCCATCCACACTCTGAACCCCACCCGCACATTTAACTCCATCCACACACTGAACCCCATGCACACACTGAACTCCATCCACACTCTGAACCCCACCCGCACATTTAACTCCATCCACACACTGAACTCCATCCACACACTGAACTCCATCCACACACTGAACCCCATCCACACACTGAACCCCATCCACACACTGAACCCCATCCACACACTGAACTCCATCCACACACTGAACTCCATCCACACATTTAACCCCATCCACACACTGAACTCCACCCACACATTGAACTCCATCCACACACTGAACCCCATCCACACACTGAACTCCATCCACACATTTAACTCCATCCACACACTGAACCCCATCCACACACTGAACCCCACCCACACACTGAACTCCACCCACACACTGAACCCCATCCACACACTGAACCCCACCCACACACTGAACCCCATCCACACACTGAACCCCATCCACACACTGAACCCCACCCACACACTGAACTCCATCCACACACTGAACCCCATCCACACACTGAACTCCATCCACACACTGAACCCCACCGACACACTGAACCCCACGCACACACTGAACCCAACTCCAATGTTTTAACAGGAAAAGCCACACAGAAACTCCCAAAAATAATTTTTGCGAATAAATATTATGTTGGCCCCGGTGTAATCCGACCTCACAGCCATCAGAATGTGTTGGCCTTCAAAGCAATGCAAATGATGGAGCTGGGTGTATGATCTACTGATCTGCCTGCTATTGACACAGATGGAAGTCCATCCTGTCCAGGAAACCATTATACCGCTGCAGCCTTCTATTACGTCTCTAAATACCCCTCTCAGTATGTGAGAGAGACCGTGTGTGCATGTGAGTAAGTATGCGGAATTGTTTGTGTTTGTGTGTTTCCTAGGGGGTGGCTGAAGTCAAATACTGTATTCAGAAGTGCATGAATTATGAACCATAAAATAATAATTATAGGTAAATATTATCCCTTTTATTCAGACTTTTTGGAAAACAATCTGTTGGCTGCATTACTGGTGACAGTTTAAGGCGTATTTGAATGAATTAGTCTGGAAAGGAAGTTTCTTCCTTCTATCCCTCCAATGTCTCAGCACTGGCGGATGGGAGGAGACGAGACGGTAGCGGAGGCAAGAAGGACACTGTTGTTGTCTTTAGTATCAAGGTCCAATGTATTCTTATTCTTCTTCTGTCTGGTTTATTGGTGGACGGCAAACCAACAAAATGGTACATTTCCGCCACCAACTGGAGTGTGGAGCAGTGATGTGGAAGGCACTAACCTATCCTCTGTTTCAGGGAAAAACAAAACAAAAAAGGAAAATATCCTATATCCTATACCCTATAGCCTATATCTTTTTATGCAACCCTGTACTTCTCATGACGTTCCATTAAGAAGTATCTCCACAGTCATGTCAATGCCCTAGGCTTGAAAATTTCCACAACATATTCCTACTCTGTTTCACCTGGCACAAACCAGATTGGTGTTTTATGAGGGCTTTCAGGCCTGTGTGCCCTACTTGCAGCCGAGTAAGTACAACCTCTTCTTGCCTATTATGAGCTCTTATTATCCTCCCTCCAACTTGCCTTTGGACCTTCTATATATGCCTCCCCCGCTCCTCTTTAAATCGTATTCTTGCACAAACGAATAGAGGCTTAGGTAGCCTAAATTTCGACCCTGTCATTGGCCAAATGTTCTTTAGCCGTGATTGTCTTATACATGCTACATTGGAATAACATTTCCTCAAATTCCAGAACCAAATATGTAAGAAAATCGTAAGCACTAGCTGACTAGTGAATTGGAACTATCGTCCAATTGAAAAGATGCCAAGCTCACAGCACCATTCTTGGGTGGCGTGGCTGGCCGAAAGGCATCGGATGTCTCTCTTCACCTCTCATATAATATTGATAAAAATAAGACCCACTTTACGATGAAGTTAGGAGACACGATCGAAAGCTGCTTCCATAAACCTACAGGCGGGAACACCATGAACTTGAAGCTAACCCTGAAAGGTAATCCCAGAGCAATATGTCCAGGTACATTCTTTTTGTGGATTTTTAAATGCTGTTTGCTGTGAGAGTTTATCTCACTGCAACATAAAGTTGATTGATAGTGACGTAGTTTAACAAGCCGAAGAGCGAACCAGTTTACCTTTTCTTTGGGTGTTAGCAGCCTGCTGTTTTGTACGGACGCCTTGTGGTGAGCACACATTCTTTTTTCAGCGGGAGGCAGCCAGCTGGCTGCTATTTTTAGACTACAGCTAAAGTTAGCATTTTATAAACTTTTGTTGAGTTGCACTTGCTTCAGCGTCCACGGCAAGATAAACATTAACGAGAGTGAAATACGGTTCCCTCTTCAAATGCGCACGCTTTATGCACGACTGTAGGCGAACGGGATTTAGGCCAAACATGAACTTGCATTGAATTAATTCAGTTTTTGAATCACATTAAAATTGACTTAAACAACAATTAAATTCAACAAATTAAACGCCCATCCAAACCATTCTACTCTCCATTGTTAGGCTAATGGTTTTGGGCAGCTGTCCAGTGTTAGAAAGGAGCTCTAGAGGTAATGCTACTTGGAAGAGTTTGCTTTATCTGTCATAGAAGGAAATGGCATTGCCTTTTGGTTAGCAAAGAGTACAACTGAGACAAAATCTGAGACTATTGACTCTGGATATTCTGTCTACGTGTTTGCTGGTGCTGCTGGTGACCTTACTGGTGAGATGTAACAGAACAAACTAACTGATAATGTATATTGCCATGTGTAGTACCAACCAACTGACAAGCAATGCATCCATCTTAACTTACCAATTCCGTACTGTGAGCTTTTTTACTGGTTCTAGCCAATATTACTGTTTTACTGTACTTATCCTGTATTAATAATGCTGCAGTAGTACTGTTGTTGGAGCCCATCCATACTTATATTCAGCATTTGAATTACTAACTGATAATGTGTGTGCGCACGTGCGTGCTGTGTGTGTGTGTGTGTTTGTGTGTCTATGAGTGTATTTGTGAGTGTGTGCACGCGCCAGGATTTGTTCCCTATCGATTCCTCCAGGGTAATTACCCTGATTAGTAAATGAGCCATAAGAATTTACACCTTCGCAGCACGTTCCTCAAATGACAGAGCAGGGAAATATTTCTTGAGTATAATGTGCCAGCACAAGCCTCGGCTGTGATCAGTCATTTCCCGAGGAAATGTTGAAAAAACGTCCAACTGCCATAACAACTAGGCTAATTAAGTCGTTAAGCGCACGGGATGGAGTAAAGCTGAATACACATGTGGGGTCCCGGGAGATTGAGTTTGACACCGCTGCTCTGAAGAGCAGCCTCTCAGTGGGGTAGAGTTACCGTCCAAACAGGTCTGAAATCTTCCAATAACACCGCTGTCTAAATTAATCATGTGATATATATTTTTTGACAAATTCATGCTGCAATCAAACAGATATAAAGTGCACTTATCTGTCAGAGAGACAGCGGCGTGATGGTGGGCAGAATCAGCCTCATCAGACTGCATAGAAAGTGGACATGCTCAGGGCTCCCATATAAATGAGCTGTTGCACAGACCTGTCAAACACACAGGGCCGCGGCTCAGGCCTTAATTGATACAGCCGACTCTCTTCACAAGGCCGTTCACTTTTCATTATTTCACCTTTCCGTGGATTTAAAGGGGATTATAGATAAATGAATTCCATTCATCATAAATCCCTGGACATGGTGAGGATATAAATCAAACATGGGTCTTCCATGCACACACACACACACACACACACACACACACACTCTGCATGTGTCTCCCATGTGCACGCACACACACACACACACACACACACACACACACTCTGCATGTGTCTCCCATGTGCACGCACACACACACACACACACACACTCTGCATGTGTCTCCCATGCGCACACACACACACACACACACTCTGCATGTGTCTCCCATGTGCATGCACACACACACACACACACACACACACACACACACACACACACACACACACACACACACTCTGCATGTGTCTTCCATGCACACACACACACACACACACACACACTCTGCATGTGTGTCCCATGTGCACGCACACACACACACACACACACACACACACACACACTCTTCATGTGTCTCCCATGCGCACACACACACACACACACACACTCTGCATGTGTCTCCCATGTGCACGCACACACACACACACACACACACACACTCTGCATGTGTCTTCCACACACACACACACACACACACACACACACACACACACACACACTCTCTCTCTGCATGTGTCTTCCATGCACACACACACACACACACACACAAACACACACACACACACACTCTGCATGTGTCTCCCATGTGCACGCACACACACACACACACACACACACACTCTGCATGTGTCTCCCATGCGCACACACACACACACACACACACACACACACACACTCTGCATGTGTCTCCCATGTGCACACACACACACACACACACACACACACTCTGCATGTGTCTTCCATGCACAACACACACACACACACACACACTCTGCATGTGTCTCCCATGCGCACACACACACACACACACACACTCTGCATGTGTCTCCAATGCACACACACACACACATACTCTGCATGTGTCTCAATGCACACACACACACACACACACAGACACACACACTCTGCGTGTGTCTCTCATATACACACACACACACACACACACACTCTCTCTGCATGTGTCTCCCATGCACACACACATACACTACATTCCAAATGGATTTGGTTCTAGGGACATTGATGTAATAAATATTGATGTTCTCATGAAAATATGTCTCACAATTCATAATGTATTTGTATGATTATGTGTCTGACTACACATACTCACACAGAAGTAAACCCTTTTGGGGTAAAATCAATGTGTTTATGACAAGCAACATTAATCTTTTCACCAGAAAGCACTGTTAAATAGCTGAATTTTACAGACCCCAGATTATCTGAGTGTGGTATGAGTCTGAGTCTGTCTGTCTGTCTGTCTGTCTGTGAGGCTGAATAGCTTTGTGATATCGGAAACCATACTGGAGTGGAATGCTGCAGGGGTGCTATAAACCACGGCATTCGCAAAGGGGCCCAGAAATCACAAATTCAATATTTAAATTGAAATTCAATATTTAATAAGAATGAATATGGGGCTGTGTGTGTGTGTGTATATGTCTGTATGTGGGTGTGTGTGTGTGTGTGTGTGTGTGTGTGTGTGTGTGTGTGTGTGTGTGTGTGTGTGTGAGTGAGTGTGTCTGCGTATATGTCTGTATGTGGGTGGTTGTAGGTGGGTAAATGTGAGAGTGTGTTTGTGTGGATGTGTGTGTCTGAGTGCATATGTACATGGCTGTGTGTGCGGGTGCGTGCGTGCGTGCGTGCGTGTGTGTGTGTATGTATGTGGGTAAATGTGAGAGTGTGTTTGTGTGGATATGTGTGTCTGAGTGCATATGTACATGGCTGTGTGTGCGGGTGCGTGTGTGTGTGTGTGCGTGCGTGCGTGTATAAATGAATGTGTGTGCGCTCGTTTGTTGTCATCAGAAGGCCCTGCAGTGAGGGAGGAAAAACAGATTTTTCCTTCCACTCATTGATTTTAGGACAGTCCTGATGAGACGGCTTTTTGCTCTGATCGTAAATGACACAGAAGCGTTTTAAAGTCATGTTACATCTGTGTGCCTTAAAGAGTCCCTGCATAGTGACTCTGCCACTCTGATGATCAGCTGACCAGCTCTACTGGTTAACTTCTTAAACTCTATAGCTCCCAGGGGTTCATTTTATTCATTTATATTAATTCTATGCAATTTATTCACTGTTCACATGCTGTTCTGCTGTTCACATGGGGGTTCAGCCAGGGTTCTGCTGTTCTTATCACTCTCTACTCGAGCCTGGCGCCTGCAGATGCATGAACATGCTGGCCTGATGATCTTATGACAGCATGAACAAAAACAATGTATGATTTGAGAATCATAATCATGAGAATCAATGAGAAAAAAAAAAAATTTGGTAAAAAAAAAAAAGTCACAGCTCTTACAGTTTTTAATTTTTGAATGATTATTATTCTTTGTAACTGTCCTAAAATGAAAGCATATAGTCACACACACATAAACATATACCACGATGCTCACACTCATCCTCACCCTCTCATTTCCATCTTTCCTCCTGCCTCTATCGCTCTTGTCTTTTTCTCCCGTCTTATGCTCTTTCTCCATCTTTTCTCTTTTTCTCCACCCTGTTTTTCCTCATTCCTCCCTCCCCCTGCCTTCCAGTCTCTCTACTGGCTGAAAATCTGTCTACTCCTGCTTTTTCTGGAGTTAGAGCAGCCGGTGAGCTGGTTAGCAGTTAGCAGGTCATTAAACGTGCTCTCTAATTTCCAGTTATTCTGTCGCCAGGGTAACATGAAACCTTAACTGGCCCATGAATCTCACCCCCATGTCCAAATCTGACTGTGGCTGTTTTCATCTGGTTTCCTTTCATCCTTTTAAATGCAGATTGAGCCAGTGTGGACATGCAGGGGAAGGCCAGAGATGGTTCTGTTTGTTTGGTTTTGGTGGAGTGGGGGATTGGGGGATTGGGGGAGTGTGGGTGTGGTATTTGGCCAGGTAAAGCCCCACACCTTGATTGCATTAAAGGTTGTTCCTTCCCACATGCCAGCCGATGCTACATGTGGTGCTGAATCTGGACATCCTTGCTCCCGGAGAGGGACCATGACTGATCATTCTCTAGGAGTGGAATGGGAGGTAAAACTGCTGGCTCTCCCTAATGTAAAAACAATGTCCAGCACTTACAGTGTTGAGCCTAACTGAGGCTGGGAGTGCTAACAATGACTGACACCCCCACATCCCCCCCGTTACACCCCCAAACACCCTTTCACCCCCACACCTCGCTGCACCCCCACATTGAGCCCCCACACACCCCACTACACCCCCACATAGAGCCCCACACACCCCACTACACCCCCACACCCCACTACACCCCCACATAGAGCTGCACACACCCCAACACACAGCTGTACCTCCACACACAGCTGCACCTCCACATAGAGCTGTACCTCCACATAGCGCTGTACCTCCACACACAGCTGCACCTCCACATAGAGCTGTACCTCCACATACAGCTGCACCTCCACACACAGCTGCACCTCCACACACAGCTGCACCTCCACATAGAGCTGTACCTCCACACACAGCTGCACCTCCACATAGAGCTGTAGCCTCCACATACAGCTGCACATAGAGCTGTGCCTCCACAGCCTCCACACACAGCTGCACTGCACCTCCACACACAGCTGCACCTCCACATAGAGCTGTACTTCCACACACAGCTGCACCTCCACACTCCGCTGCACCTCCACACACAGCTGCACCTCCACACACAGCTGCACCCCCACATAGAGCTGTACCTACACACACAGCTACAGCCCCACATAGAGCCCCACACACCCCACTGCACCCCTGCATAGAGCTGCACATCCACACACGCTGCTTCATATACATATACCTTCAGTTGACTTCAGTCTCACAGCTGGAGATGTTCCATAAACCCTGGAGATGATCCAGGCTTAGAGGAGTCTTAACGATGCTGTTCACAGCTCTATCAGCCAAGCTGTGGCTCTCACCAAACTGTGCAGGGATACTGGCTCTCTCTGGGTGTGTGCCGATCTCAATAATGTCATCCTCACTCACCGTTTCTCCCCAGGGTCTGATAGTGACGGCTGCAGCGATGATGTCATTCAGTGGGGGAAGGGGGCAGTACAGTCTGCCATGACCTCCATGTGTGGAGGCCTTCTGGCACAGCAGGCTGGAAGCCTCCGATGGGACGTTATTTGCCAAGGTTTGCTGGGAGTGTTCACTGGAAGGGTTTCATTGGCTTTATGCTCTTGGACCTCATACTGGGGGACAGAATTTGGCTGCATTTGACTGTCCTTGGATGTGTGTGGCTGTATTTGAATATCTTTGACTTCATTTGGCTGAATTTGAGCTTGTGGACAGGGCTTGACTGAATTTGGCTCAATCTGTGTTCGTGGACAGGGGATCACATGCGATAATTATAATGTGATAATAACATGGCGCAACCATGTGATTAATGAGCCATAAGCAGAGTTTCTCAGTTTTTTATTGTTTTTCTCTGAAACGCAATGGGAGAGGGGGATTTATTTCCCACAGAGAAGGGCGATATGAAGGTGGCGATACCATGTTTATGTGTGAAATGCCTTTTTACGACTTCTTGGAAAGGAAGTGTCCCCCTGACAGCTATATGGAGATGTGAGTGTAGAAAGTCCAAGTCTGGAGGAATGAATGCACTCATATGTGATGTGTTACAGACTGACTTCCACAGGATGTTATTATACGCACTCCAGGGGAAGCCAGCGTTCAGGAGGGGATTCCCACTGTTTTCTTCTCAAACACCATCCACCCGTGAAATAGGCCGACCAATAAAATTAATAAAGGAAAAAAAAATGTATTTCCTTCAGAAACTATTTCCTCTAAAAATTTTACAGTGTAGTGACAAAGTACTTATTCGGTTGTGTCTCATGTCATATATCACGTATTTATCCTTGTGTAAATGTTACAGTCTGTTATAAACATTAGTAAATTCCAAGCTGCTGGATTTGCTATGGATGCTTAAGGATCCGCTGGGATGTGTGACCACACAAAAACAGACGCAAACACAGAACAGGGCAGGATAGATGCATACGGAAAGCAGACTCATTTGACATAGTGTCAAGTATAAAAGAGCTGTGAAACACTATGTGAATGGCTCACATTCCTCATAAAGAATATACGATTTTAGAAATGTAAATGTAAAACAAACAACAAACAACAAAAAGAAAACAATGATGATAAGAAAACCAAACTCAAGGAGTTTGCTTGGATATACAATGCTCCAAAAAGCATTTTTTTGACCCTTCCTTGAATGACAGAAATATCTGGAAACCATTGAATTTCCCTGTGTCTGAAGTTTTATTGGGACGGCAGCCAGAGGCAGAGTCAGGGTATGAGCGTGTGAGTGATTGGCAGGCTGTGAGTTGGGCTC
The DNA here is from genome assembly GCA_022829145.1 of Albula goreensis. Taxonomy (NCBI): domain Eukaryota; kingdom Metazoa; phylum Chordata; class Actinopteri; order Albuliformes; family Albulidae; genus Albula; species Albula goreensis. Next base: position 4,663,452 of record CM040744.1, read on the forward strand.
GTCATACCAGTGCACAACTAGGCCAGAGCCAGGACCGTCATCAATGCTCCAGAACGGGAGCCTTCAATCCAAAATTAACCTGTGCCCAAATATGGTCATAGAAAACCAATAGCTTTCATTGGGCATCAAGTAAATAACAATGAAAACCAGCTGACCCTGTGCCTCACCACCACCAGGGCTGGGAACCTCTCCTTTCAGAACAAATCCAGGATTTCCCAGGTTTCCCCACTGGCCGCTCTGAAGCCCAAAAGCAGTTATCCTGCCAGGCCTCCCACTCATGGCAGCGATTTAAAGAACAGCTCTGGCTAATAATGATAACTCCTGGCAATCGCTGAGGCAATCTTTAAAAAAAAAACAACAACTATCTTTGAGGTCAAAGATGCATCAAACTTTTTAAAGCTTTGAATCATGGGTCTGTAGTACCTCTGGGCAAATGCAGTTTTTAAATAAGACCAGTTTCTTTTCATAATTTAAGACATGCTGAAAAATGATACACCATCTTTCAGTTGTATTTAAATGAATGTCACACTTAGCAAATGATTTTTTTTTCTTCTCATTTTCCATCGGTTGTCAGGAGGGAACGAGGTAATGACCTCTGTTGAAGTCTGAGAATGGATGTGTTTTGGTTGGCGGGGAGGCTGTCCAGCAGAAATTAGGCGTGTATAAATGTGCTGAATACCATGAGCTGCGCCATCAGTTGGTTTATAAGCCAAGCACACAAGGCTGCTATGTTTCACAGTGTCCCGCCTGCAGGCTGAGTCCGCCCTGCCAAGAGCACAATCATGCCTTTAATTAAATGTGACAGGGGACTCAAGGGTTCATTCTGATCCAACTCCCAAGAAAAAAAAGAAATAGCTGGACATCCCAAAACCTCTGCCTTGAATTCATTAAAAAGCAAAGATCACTGACAAAACCAGATTGTTCAAATCAACTGTTGTCTCAGTTGTCACTTTTTCACTAAGTGATATTCCATCTCTGAATCTCAAAGCACAACATAACACACATCCCATGATCCTGAACATGCAGAATCCCACTGTTCACATCCCATGATCCTGAACATGCAGAATCCCACTGTTCACATCCCATTATCCTGAACATGCAGAATTTTGAAACAGAATATGTAGTGAACTGTCACATGCAGGCAAGTCAAAAGGTGGTGGAATTTGCATTCAAATAAATGAAGGTTGGTGCACAGATGTCACAGTTTCAAATTCAATTTGTCATTCTAATATAGAAACTCTCTTCAACTCTCTCATCAACTGCAAACTGTTTTATTCACCACAGGAGTTCTCCCTACTCATTCTGGTTAATGTTTACATTCCACGGCAAGTCTGCAGGAGAAAGGCACTTCAGCTTCTAAGGAGCCAGATAAACTGTATGGAGCAGAAACATCTTTCCTCATCATCTAAGAAGACTTTCACAAAGCAATTCTCAGCCACGAGATCCCCAGATACGAACTACACAGTAAGAGTCCTAGAAGGAAGAAGAATATTCTGAACCATTGCTACACTGTTTTAAAGGACTGCTACAGATCTGTCCCCCGGACACCCATATGCAAAAAAGATACTTTTTGGGTCAAACCATTTTTCCACATTTTGGAGATAAGACTATAGTCTGTTGTCTTTTTGTGATTTTTAGTATGACACATATGTGCCATTTTCTTCCATTCAAATAATCCTGACACATTTTTCCTGCACAGATGTATAATATAGCTGTTAGCTGTCATTTAATGCCAAAAAGTGAATTTTTTTTGGGTCAAAACATTTTTCCACATTTTGGAGATAAGACTATAGTCTGTTGTCTTTTTGTGATTTTTAGTATGACACATATGTGCCATTTTCTTCCATTCAAATAATCCCTGACACATTTTTCCTGCACAGATGTATAATATAGCTGTTTAGCTGTCATTTAATGCCAAAAGTGAATTTTTTTGGGTCAAAACATTTTTCCACATTTTGGAGATAAGACTATAGTCTGTTGTCTTTTTGTGATTTTTAGTATGACACATATGTGCCATTTTCTTCCATTCAAATAATCCCTGACACATTTTTCCTTCACAGATGTATAATATAGCTGTTTAGCTGTCATTTAATGCCAAAAAGTGAATTTTTTTTGGGTCAAACATTTTTCCACATTTTGGAGATAAGACTATAGTCTGTTGTCTTTTTTGATTTTTAGTATGACACATATGTGCCATTTTCTTCCATTCAAATAATCCCTGACACATTTTTCCTGCACAGATGTATAATATAGCTGTTGAGCTGTCATTTAATGCCAAAAAGTGAATTTTTTTTTGGGTGAAAACATTTTTCCACATTTTGGAGATAAGACTATAGTCTGTTGTCTTTTTGTGATTTTTAGTATGACACATATGTGCCATTTTCTTCCATTCAAATAATCCCTGACACATTTTTCCTGCACAGATGTATAATATAGCTGTTGAGCTGTCATTTAATGCATTTAATGCCAAAAAGTGAATTTTTTTGGGTCAAACCACATTTTTTCCACATTTTGGAGATAAGACTATAGTCTGTTGTCTTTTTGTGATTTTTAGTATGACACATATGTGCCATTTTTTCTTCCATTCAAATAATCCCTGACACATTTTTCCTGCACAGATGTATAATATAGCTGTTAGCTGTCATTTAATGCCAAAAAGTGAATTTTTTTTGGGTCAAACCATTTTTCCACATTTTGGAGATAAGACTATAGTCTGTTGTCTTTTTGTGATTTTTAGTATGACACATATGTGCCATTTTCTTCCATTCAAATAATCCCTGACACATTTTTCCTGCACAGATGTATAATATAGCTGTCTAGCTGTCATTTAATGCCAAAAGTGAATTTTTTTGGTCAAAACCATTTTTTCCACATTTTGGAGATAAGACTATAGTCTGTTGTCTTTTTGTGATTTTTATTCAAATATGACACATATGTGCCATTTTCTTCCATTCAAATAATCCCTGACACATTTTCCTGCACAGATGTATAATATAGCTGTTTAGCTGTCATTTAATGCCAAAAAGTGAATTTTTTTGGGTCAAAACATTTTTCCACATTTTGGAGATAAGACTATAGTCTGTTGTCTTTTGTGATTTTTAGTATGACACATATGTGCCATTTTCTTCCATTCAAATAATCCCTGACACAGATGTATAATTTTTCCTGCACAGATGTATAATATAGCTGTCAAATAGCTGTCATTTAATGCCAAAAAGTGATTTTTCTTGGGTCAAACCTTTTTTCCACATTTTTTTTTTGGGTCAAACCATTTTTCCACATTTTGGAGATAAGACTATAGTCTGTTGTCTTTTTGTGATTTTTAGTATGACACATATGTGCCATTTTCTTCCATTCAAATAATCCCTGACACATTTTTTTTTTTTTGATGTATAATATAGCTGTTTAGCTGTCATTTAATGCCAAAAAGTGAATTTTTTTGGGTCAAACCATTTTTCCACATTTTGGAGATAAGACTATAGTCTGTTGTCTTTTTGTGATTTTTAGTATGACACATATGTGCCATTTTCTTCCATTCAAATAATCCCTGACACATTTTTCCTGCACAGATGTATAATATAGCTGTTTAGCTGTCATTTAATGCAAAAAAGTGAATTTTTTTGGGTCAAACCATTTTTTTTCCACATTTTGGAGATAAGACTATAGTCTGTTGTCTTTTTGTGATTTTTAGTATAGTCTGTTGTCTTTTTGTGATTTTTAGTAGGACACATATGTGCCATTTTCTTCCATTCAAATAATCCCTGACACATTTTTCCTGCACAGATGTATAATATAGCTGTTTAGCTGTCATTTAATGCAAAAAAGTGAATTTTTTTGGGTCAAACCATTTTTCCACATTTTGGAGATAAGACTATAGTCTGTTGTCTTTTTGTGATTTTTTTAGCCATTTTCTTCCATTCAAATATGACACATATGTGCCATTTTCTTCCATTCAAATAATCCCTGACACATTTTTCCTGCACAGATGTATAATATAGCTGTTTAGCTGTCATTTAATGCCAAAAGTGAATTTTTTTTGGGTCAAACCATTTTTCCACATTTTGGAGATAAGACTATAGTCTGTTGTCTTTTTGTGATTTTTAGTATGACACATATGTGCCATTTTCTTCCATTCAAATAATCCCTGACACATTTTTCCTGCACAGATGTATAATATAGCTGTTTAGCTGTCATTTAATGCCAAAAAGTGAATTTTTTTGGGTCAAAACATTTTTCCACATTTTGGAGATAAGACTATAGTCTGTTGTCTTTTTGTGATTTTTAGTATGACACATATGTGCCATTTTCTTCCATTCAAATAATCCCTGACACATTTTTCCTGCACAGATGTATAATATAGCTGTTTAGCTGTCATTTAATGCCAAAAAAGTGAATTTTTTTTGGGTCAAACCATTTTTCCACATTTTGGAGATAAGACTATAGTCTGTTGTCTTTTTGTGATTTTTAGTATGACACATATGTGCCATTTTCTTCCATTCAAATAATCCCTGACACATTTTTCCTGCACAGATGTATAATATAGCTGTTTAGCTGTCATTTAATGCCAAAAAGTGACTTTTTTTTTTTTAAAACATTTTTCCACATTTTGGAGATAAGACTATAGTCTGTTGTCTTTTTGTGATTTTTAGTATGACACATATGTGCCATTTTCTTCCATTCAAATAATCCCTGACACATTTTTCCTGCACAGATGTATAATATAGCTGTTTAGCTGTCATTTAATGCCAAAAAGTGAATTTTTTTGGGTCAAACCATTTTTCCACATTTTGGAGATAAGACTATAGTCTGTTGTCTTTTTTGTGATTTTTAGTATGACACATATGTGCCATTTTCTTCCATTCAAATAATCCCTGACACATTTTTCCTGCACAGATGTATAATATAGCTGTTTAGCTGTCATTTAATGCCAAAAGTGAATTTTTTTGGGTCAAACCATTTTTCCACATTTTGGAGATAAGACTATAGTCTGTTGTCTTTTTGTGATTTTTAGTATGACACATATGTGCCATTTTCTTCCATTCAAATAATCCCTGACACATTTTTCCTTCACAGATGTATAATATAGCTGTTTAGCTGTCATTTAATGCCAAAAGTGAATTTTTTTTTTTTGGGTCAAACCATTTTTCCACATTTTGGAGATAAGACTATAGTCTGTTGTCTTTTTGTGATTTTTAGTATGACACATATGTGCCATTTTCTTCCATTCAAATAATCCCTGACACATTTTTCCTGCACAGATGTATAATATAGCTGTTTAGCTGTCATTTAATGCAAAAAGGGAATTTTTTTGGGTCAAACCATTTTTCCACATTTTGGAGATAAGACTATAGTCTGTTGTCCTTTTGTGATTTTTAGTATGACACATATGTGCCATTTTCTTCCATTCAAATAATCCCTGACACATTTTTCCTGCACAGATGTATAATATAGCTGTTAGCTGTCATTTAATGCAAAAAAATTTTGATTTTTTTTGGGTCAAACCATTTTCCACATTTTGGAGATAAGACTATAGTCTGTTGTCTTTTTGTGATTTTTATTTTTCCACATTATGGAGATAAGACTATAGTCTGTTGACACATATGTGCCATTTTCTTCCATTCAAATAATCCCTGACACATTTTTCCTGCACAGATGTATAATATAGCTGTCTAGCTGTCATTTAATGCCAAAAAGTGAATTTTTTTTGGGTCAAACCATTTTTCCACATTTTGGAGATAAGACTATAGTCTGTTGTCTTTTTGTGATTTTTAGTATGACACATATGTGCCATTTTCTTCCATTCAAATAATCCCTGACACATTTTTCCTGCACAGATGTATAATATAGCTGTTTAGCTGTCATTTAATGCCAAAAAGTGAATTTTTTTGGGTCAAACCATTTTTCCACATTTTGGAGATAAGACTATAGTCTGTTGTGTCTTTTTGTGATTTTTAGTATGACACATATGTGCCATTTTCTTCCATTCAAATAATCCCTGACACATTTTTCCTGCACAGATGTATAATATAGCTGTCTAGCTGTCATTTAATGCCAAAAAGTGAATTTTTTTGGGTCAAACCATTTTTCCACATTTTGGAGATAAGACTATAGTCTGTTGTCTTTTTGTGATTTTTAGTATGACACATATGTGCCATTTTCTTCCATTCAAATAATCCCTGACACATTTTTCCTGCACAGATGTATAATATAGCTGTTTAGCTGTCATTTAATGCCAAAAAGTGAATTTTTTTGGGTCAAACCATTTTTCCACATTTTGGAGATAAGACTATAGTCTCATTTGTTTTTTGTGATTTTTAGTATGACACATATGTCTTTTGTGATTTTTAGTATGACACATATGTGCCATTTTCTTCCATTCAAATAATCCCTGACACATTTTTCCTTCACAGATGTATAATATAGCTGTTTAGCTGTCATTTAATGCCAAAAAGTGAATTTTTTTGGGTCAAAACATTTTTCCACATTTTGGAGATAAGACTATAGTCTGTTGTCTTTTTGTGATTTTTAGTATGACACATATGTGCCATTTTCTTCCATTCAAATAATCCCTGACACATTTTTCCTGCACAGATGTATAATATAGCTTTTTACCCGTCAATTAATGCCAAAAGTGATTATTTTTTTTTCAGGTCAAAATTTTTCCAGCTTTTTGAGAAAAGCCTATCATCTAATTTCTTTTCTTGATTTTTAGTATGAGACATTTGTCCCATTTACTTCCTGTCAGATGATCCCTGACACTTATATTTTGTCATCTTCCAGTGAACATAAAAGCATTTGGTGAGTAATTCTTCAACTATGGGTCACGGATCGATGTTGGTCTGCGGCGAGGAGTCTCCCAGTCTGCGGCATGTTGAAATTCATTTGTTAGATCATGTATAAAATCCAAACTGTCTTGCGCTTTTCTGTCATCAGGTCGCTGCTCTGTTGACTGAACTGCTTGTATTGTCTGTAAGATTGTAAAATCTTGCTCGTAGAATTTTCCCCATGCCAACATCATGCATCCTCTCTCACTCTCACTCAGTCACTCAGTTGCATCTTCTCTTGACGTCCCGAGTGTCACCTGATAGCTAGCTACTTTGAGCTCTTCTTCGTCCTTGTCCATCATGATACAAATGAGGATCCAGAGGCAAAAAAGTATTGAGCATTTACTCAAAATTATGACCTGACCTTATGTTTAGTTTGGATTTTCAATCAAGCAGTGGATTTCCCCCAAAGCCTGTCTGTGTAATTTGCCTGGCTGTGCTCAGCATCGAGGCAACGAAGCCTTCCAAACCGCAAGGACAGTTGGAAACTAAACACACACCTTGAGACAAATGCAAATTTCTTTAAAAGAAAAGTTTACAAATTAGAAACCAAAACCAAAATGCTAAAAAACAATTTAAGTGAAAATGAAAAACTCTTCATGCATCCAGGGCCGTCTCTTGCCATTTTGGTTCTCTAGGCAAGGCAAGATTAGCATTTGGTGCTCAAATAAACCAACCGCCTTTACCTGTTCGTAACATCAAAGACACTAGCATGAATGTTGTGCTGGAAATTAGCACAGATTGAAAGTTTTGATCAGTATCTGCCAACACAGGAGCGGTTGTATGACAATCATAAAAAAAGATTACTTGTAAGTTATCGTCAGGTAAACCTAATTCCACTCATTTGTTACCACAAATTAAATGTTTTGCATCAAGGAAATGGCAAAAATTCAAAAGCCAAAAGCTTTAAAACATTATTACTTAAGACTCACTACTTTTCCTTTGAAAAACTTTGGCATGTATCCCCTGGTGAACAAATGTAGCTGAGGGAAAACAGCAGTCTTCAGCAAAATGACGTTCATGTAAAAGGTAGCCTAAGATCGAAGCAAACTTTGCGGCAGTAAGCCAAAATCCTTTCTGTCAACTCGAAATTTTATGTGTATTAATTTTTTCTTTATTTGTTCATTTGTTAACTGAAGGCAGAAAATGAGGAAGGGTGCCCATTGGCGAATTTTTATTTTTTTTTTTTTTCCTTTGAGGGTGACCAGCACCCACCAGAAGGTGGCGCTCTAGGCGTCCGCCTATATGGCCTTTGCCTTTAGCCAGCCCTGATGGCATCATTCCTCATTGAGTGCTCAGCTACCCAGAGAATCTCTATTCAAACTACTTTTCACCTCTTCTCTGGATCTCAATTATTATGATTAAAACGCAGTGGTAAGCAGTAAATCCTTGTCGTACTTTTGCAAAACAAAATCAGTTTTTTTGATGCAGAGTGTAAAACTTTTTTATAACAACAATATAATGTTGTTGTAAAAATAACTATATATGTAAATAAAGTCTGTATCTGTATAAAATCAATCCATCACTCATTAATATACGTGTATGTGGGTTTCATATTTGTCTGTCAGGTAGGGCAGGCAGGGTGGGCCTTATAAACTCAAAGTGGTACATGATAGGGCCCTAGTACAAAGTAGTTTGAGAAAGGCTGCTCTGCACTACAAAGAGAGATATCTGAGGCGAATTGTATACCCAAACCAATGTTAACAATGAGCTTTATAGGTTACTGGTATGAATTATCAGACATCATCAAATGCACAAGTGCGCACACTTATGCGAGCGTTCACATAACAGTCTCCAAGGGCTCCCTCTTGTAACAAAACACAATTTAACCACTGGTTATTGTTATTGCTGTTTAGCACTGTCTTAGTTGTACATTATGTCTTTTGTTGTAAATTATGTGTGCTATTTATTTGTAAGCACTATGTTGTGTCTATTTAATGTCTTACACTAAATTGTTTGTGTACATAATTGTGACTGTTGTGCACTGTATGAACTGCTTTTAACTGGCAAAAAATTCCATGTATGTACAAGTATACTTAGCCAATAAAATTGATTCTGATTCTGAATAATGACAGATGTGACGTCCCTTTCCTGTGTCTTAACTTACTGGATACATGAAAGGACCTGTCTTTCTTGTAGGGTGACGCAGTCGCCCTTTGCACTTTGTTGATTTCCAGCAACACATATTTTTCCTGTTTGTTGTATCGTAAATAGTTCTGATTTCTTATGACTCCACCTAAGCATACTTCTAAATACATTTCTCTCAAGAACTGATCCTCTGATCCAGACAAAACCTTTAACACTCAGTCACGGGCCTCTGTCATAGATCTCTGATACATGCCTCTGTTATGGACCTCTGTAATAGATCTTTGATAAATGCTTCTGTAACGGGCCTCTGTAATAGACCTGTAATACACACCTCTGTAATGGGCATTTGTAATAGACCTGTAATACACACCTCTGTAACAGGCATCTGGAACAGACCTCTAATTCACACATCTGTAATAGATCTTTAATTAACGCCTCAGTAACGGTCCTCTTTTATAGACCTGTAATACACACCTCTGTAATGGGCATTTGTAATAGATCTTTAATAAACGCCTCTATAACGGGCCTCTGTAATAGACCTCTAATACACACCTCTGTAATAGATCTTTAATAAATGCTTCTGTAACGGGCCTCTGGAACAGACCTCCAATACACACCTCTGTAATAGATCTTTAATACATGCTTCTGTAACGGGCCTCTGTAATAGACCTGTAATACACACCTCTGTAACGGGTATCTGGAACAGACCTCTCTGTAATAGATCTTTAATTCTGGAACGGTCCTCAGACCTGTAATACACACCTCTGTAATAGATCTTTAATAAATGCTTCTATAACGGGCCTCTGTAATAGACCTGTAGACTCTGTAACGGGTATCTGGAACAGACCTCTGTACACCTCTGTAATAGATCTTTAATAATAAACTCTGTAATAGACCTGTAATACATGTAACGGGCCTCCTGTAATGAGCCTCTGTTATAGATCTTTAATAAATGCCTCTGTGACATGCCTCTGTAATAGATGCAGCCTCTCCTCCGCAGTACATTCATGGCTCCACAGTGTTTTCCTGGTTAAGGCTCCTAGCCATTAATGTGTGCTGTCCCCCTGCCTCCACCCTCAAGAGAGGGAGGTCTCCACCTCGCCAGCTCTGCTGTGCCAGGACAAGCAGTGTCCCATCCAAATCCTACCCAAGCACAGTCCTCCTGACCCTGCCATGTTGGACTGCCTCAATGAAATATGTGGTCCATTCATCAATCTCTCCTACATCACACTGTCCAGTATCTCACAACAGCCCCAAATATTTTCACTCATTATTTACTCTGCTTTAATGAATATGTTTATTTTTATCCCGCCATAAATTAACTTTTCAAGACAATCATTTCAGGAACAATCAACTTGCTATTACTGTTTACCTTTTTGTGCTGTAAAGTCACTTGTCCCTCATTGTTACTCAGGAATTAATTATTCTTATAACATGACATTAACTCTCAGAACTTGTTTCTTTGGGTCATGAACTAATTTTCTGATTTAATTTAATGATTCTAATGAACAACACCACCTATAACTGTGCCTCTGCAGGACTGGTGGGGGATGTAGTGTGTGCTGTTTGGGGATGTAGTGTGTGCTGCTGGGGGATGTAGTGTGTGCTGTTGGGGGATGTAGTGTGTGCTGTTGGGGGATGTAGTGTGTGCTGATGGGGGATGTAGTGTGTGCTGTTGGGGGATGTAGTGTGTGCTGTTGGGGGATGTAGTGTGTGCTGCTGGGGGATGTAGTGTGTGCTGCTGGGGGATGTAGTGTGTGCTGTTGGGGGATGTAGTGTGTGCTGTTGGGGGATGTAGTGTGTGCTGCTGGGGGATGTAGTGTGTGCTGCTGGGGATGTAGTGTGTGCTTGTTCACACTGGAGCTGGTTCCTCCATCATACAGGATATATACAAACATATAAATCAGAAATGCTGTGGAGGTTTACATCTGTGCAAAGAGCTGTGGTCCTAGGAATGCAGTGATCTGGGAGAACAGTGATCCTGGGAGAGCTGTGGTCCTGGGAGAGCAGTGATCCTGGGAGAGCAGTGATCCTGGGAGAGCTGTGGTCCTTGGAGAGCAGTGATCTGGGAGAGCTGTGGTCCTGGAGAGCTGTGATCCTGGAGAGCAATGATCTTGGGAGTGCAGTGATCTGGGAGAGCTGTGATCTGGGAGAGCTGTGGCAGAGACTGTGAGAATAAAGTTGGTTTAGGTGACTATGGGCTACATGGCTAATAATGATTTTCATATGGTCAGGGGTTGAGCAATGTTGGTGTTCTCAGTGTTAGGGTTAGGGCAATGCTTGTATTCTCAGGGAAGAGAGAGACTGACAGCATGCTAACAGAACACAAAAGATTGAGGTCTGAAATATCTGGCAGTGAGTCAGTACAATCCCTTTTGGAAATTCAGCTTTGCTTTTTTGGCAGGGTTAAGACACAGTTTCTTCATTTTCTTTTTCTTTCTTTCTATCAGATTTTGACATTTTAGCATTTTCTCCCATTCACTTTATATTTTCTCTCCAGAAATGTCAAATGAAATGGGCTTGGCTGCAGGTCCCAGGGTCTTTGAAGCTGTAGTGTGGCCAACACACAAAGGAAAAAAGAAGAAAAATAAAACTTCCTATCTTCACATTCATTGGGTGAAAGTCCACATCCGACCCAGGAGATAAGCTGTCTGTACCGCCCCTATTATTCCTGAATAAACAATGTGAAGACAAAATTAGAAGCTAATTTGTCAGAAGCTGCAATGAAGAGTCTTCAAAGAGATGGGTAGAATAGGACAGAGCTCATGTTGTTGGTCAATAAGACAGAACTTCAGATCCATTTCGGTTTCACTATTTGATTGCAACAAATGAATTCCAGGCCAACTGTACAGAACACCAGCCAACAATTTTTAGCTCACTCCTTTGTTTTATCTGGAAGAAACTAAATGTACTGAAACAAAACACAGCTGTTCCCTTACTAAGCTTAATCAAAAAGTGGCCAGATCAGGGAAATACTGCAATGAAATAAAGTATTTATTTATTTTAAAACAGTGAAGACTGCTGATGTTGACCAGCAGACATACTGGCAGAATAACACTGAATAACATCCTGTATATCTCCATCACTGTAAAGTGTTACAAACACACATACGCTACACACGATCGTACACAAACACATACGCTACACACAATTGTACACACAAACACACATACCCAACTCACGATCGCACATACAAACACACATATGCTACACATGATCATATACACAAACACACATATACTACACACTATCGTAAACACAAACACAAATACGATACATACTTATACCTTATATTATACTGACCTTAAAATAGTTTTTTTCCATGGCACAAAAAGTATCCTTTTTTTGAAGGCACCCTAACAAGACTAAGGCAAGTGTATTAATGAGAGAACTTGTCTGCAGCCATCCACTGATCTCAGTGACATGTTTAAACACATTTTGTTTGGAATAAACCTGTGCATGAATGAACTGGAACCCTAAAAGCAAAACCTTTTGACTTACCCTCATATACCTCTGGGAAACAATGTGTAGTGTGTGGTGCATTCACGGTGGTTGAAGGTCTTAGTCAAAATATTAGTATCTGAATGGGATGTCCTGATGTCTCATGGTTCCTCCACCTCCCACTGTCTAACACAGCATGTATACACCAAAAATCTTCCATTTTGCTGGATTGATGCGTTTGCTGTTGCAGTACAGTGATTTAGCTGATGCTTTTATCCAAAGCAACTTACAGTTGATTATGCTAACTAAGGGCCAATCCCCCCTGGGAGCAATGTGGGGTTAAGGGCCCAACAGCAGTGGTGTCCTTGCTGTGGCTGGACTGGGGTATGAACCACCAACCTCAAGAGTCCCAGTCATGTACCTTAGCCACAAGACTACAGGCTACCCCTGTGCATGTAGTCTAAAGCAGGCTTGTCTGTCTTCCATTGTCTGTGCTGTTTCCATGTTATTCATGTTTCTGGTGATGTGTGATGCCAGAGAGACTGATGGCTATCACTGAGGGCCAGGGAGGGGGTGCCAGGGCTGTGGATATGGACGGCACTCCTCTTTGCTGAAATGTTGTAGACTGTGTCACAATGAAGGAGTACATTCAGTTTAACTGCTTTGAGATTTGTCCTTAAGGGCATTCTTTAACATATTTTAATTTTGTTTATGCCAATCGATGCTGGAAACAGTTATGAGACAAACTGTGCCCCTGTGCAAATCTACAGTCAGTGATATGCTGATCTCAGCCTATATTTGAAAGTTCTACCATATCACAGGCTCAGCACTTTTACCAGATTCCAGGTTTGGCAGCTGCTAGGGACCATGCAGCATGTCCCCAGGGGTTTGTAAAGTAGCAGAAGCTGTGAGCTGCCAGGAGGGGGAGACAAGAGGCATGGGACAGCCAATTGAACCACAATGCTCTGAACAAGCTGGACTCAACTGGATGCATGGAACGGGCTAGTCTTTTTTATACATTTGAGGTGGAAAGCCAAGAGTAACCAAATTTATAATGGTGATACACTACATTCAGACTGCTTCTGCCACTATACAGACCTATATTAACCCTAACCCTCCTCACCCTAACCCAAACGGTATGCAGACCTATACTAACCCTAACCCTCCTCACCCTGTCCCTAACCCTACACAGGCCTGTACTAACCCTGACCCCCTAACCCTAACCCTAACCCTAACCCTACACAGGCCTGTACTAACCCTGACCCCCCTAACCCTAACCCTACCCAGGCCTGTACTAACCCTAACCCCTAACCCTAACCCTACACAGGCCTGTACTTACCCTAACCCCCTTAACCCTAAACCAATACAGGCCTGTACGAACCCTAACCCCCCAAACTCTAACTCTACACAGGCCTATACTAACCCTAACCCCCTAACCCTACACAGGCCTGTACTTACCCTAACCCCCTTAACCCTAAACCAATACAGGCCTGTACTAACCCTAACCCCCTAACCCTACACAGGCCTATACTAACCCTAACCCCCTAACCCTACACAGGCCTGTACTAACCCTAACCCCTAACCCTACACAGGCCTGTACTTACCCTAACCCCCTTAACCCTAAACCAATACAGGCCTGTACTAACCCTAACCCCCTAACCCTAACCCTACACAGGCCTGTACTAACCCTAACCCCTAACCCTAACCCTACACAGGCCTGTACTTACCCTAACCCCTAACCCTACACAGGCCTGTACTTACCCTAACCCCCTTAACCCTAAACCAATACAGGTCTGTACTAATTTTGCTGGATTATTTACACGACCATCAACTTGGGAACCCAGGGAGGACCAGGTGGGGGAAGAGATCAGACAGCTGATCAAAAAGGACCATAGATACCTACAAAAGACAGTACAGGTGAATAAGAATGTTGATATCTTAAGTAAGGCAGAAAGAAATGCAATATGGGAACTGAAAAATAACCAGGACATTGTAATCAAACCAGCGGACAAGGGGTCTAAGATTGTCATTCTAGATAAGTATCAGTACATACATGAAGCAAACCGACAACTGGGCAACTCCAAATACTACACACCTATTCCACATAGTTTACAGAGTCAGACACAGGCAAAGATCAGACACATAGTGCAGAGCTTATACAATAAAAAATTCATTAATCACAAACAAAGAAATTATTTATTTGGCCCAGATCCACCTAGGGATAGAATTTTTTACTTGCTGCCAAAAATACATAAGGACCCGCAGACTTGGACAATTCCTGGTGAGGTCCCCCCTGGCAGACCAATAGTCTCGGACTGCGATAGTGAGTCATACAATGTGTCTCAATTAATTGACTACTACTTGAACCCGCTCTCACAGACACATGAAAGTTATATCAAGAACACATACGACTTTATTTTAAAGGTTTTACCCTTGACTGTTCCCTCTGGTGCGGCCCTATTTACAATTGATATTGATAGCCTATACACCAACATTAATACGCCAGCAGGTATGGAAGCAGTACGGAGAGTATTCTCGACATTCCCTGACTGTAATAGGCCAGAAGAGGAAATACTGCAATTGTTGGAAATCAGTTTAACTAGCAATGATTTTGTCTTCAATTCACAGTATTACTTACAGATTGAGGGCACAGCGATGGGTAAGAAATTTGCACCTGCCTATGCAAATATCTATATGGCTGAGTGGGAAAGGACCACCCTTGCTAAATGCCCTTACAAA
Organism: Albula goreensis; assembly: GCA_022829145.1. NCBI lineage: Eukaryota > Metazoa > Chordata > Actinopteri > Albuliformes > Albulidae > Albula > Albula goreensis. The sequence continues at coordinate 4,678,544 of CM040744.1, forward strand.
CCAATGGTGTATTACAGATTTCTAGACGACATATTTGGTATCTGGACGCATGACATTGCTCTTTTTGGAGATTTCATTGAAATATTGAACACGCATCATCCATCCATTAAAGTGAAATATACAATAGATATGTGTGAAGTGCATTTTCTGGATACAACTGTTTTTTTCACAGAATGTAATGGGGGGCTCAAGAAACCAGAGATCAAAGTGTATTTTAAAGAGACCGACACTCATGCTCTCTTACACAAGCAAAGTTTCCATCCCAAACACACTTTCAAGGGGATTGTAAAGTCTCAAATTATCAGATTTTATCGAATTTGTAGTAAGGAACAGGATTTTAATGTGGCTGTGACAACCTTGTTTGATGTTCTGCAAAAAAGAGGTTATTCGAAAAGGTTTTCAAGATACATTAAGAATAATACCTTGAAGAAGATAGCACCTCATGGATATAGGGCCACAATGCATGGGTCTGCGACATATCCCATACCAATACAAGAACTCAGCAGACAGACCTGGATGGCGGACAGTAAGCAGAACAGCCTGGACCCCAACCTTTACCTTGACCCTAACCCTAGCCCTGACCTAGCCTTGACCCAAACCCTAGTCCGAACCCTGACCCTAACCGTAGTCCTGACCCAAACCCTAACCCTAACCCTAACCCTAGCCCTGACCCTAACCCTAACCCTAGCCCTAGCCCTGACCCAAACCCTAACCCTAACCCTAACCCTAGCCCTGACCCTAGCCTTGACCCAAACCCTAGTCCGAACCCTGACCCTAACCGTAGTCCTGACCCAAACCCTAACCCTAACCCCAACCCTAGCCCTGACCCTAACCCTAACCCTAACCCTAGCCCTAGCCCTGACCCAAACCCTAACCCTAACCCCAACCCTAGCCCTGACCCTAACCCTAACCCTAGCCCTAGCCCTAGCCCTAGCCCTGACCCAAACCCTAACCCTAACCCCAACCCTAGCCCTGACCCTGACCCAAACCCTAACCCTAACCCTAGCCCTAGCCCTGACCAAACCCTAACCCTAACCCCAATCCTAACCCTGACCCTAACCCTACCCCTGACCCAAACCCTAACCCTAACCCTAACCCCAACCCTAGCCCTGACCCTAACCCTAACCCTAACCCTAACCCTAACCCTAACCCCAACCCTAGCCCTAGCCCTGACCCTAACCCTAACCCTAGCCCTAGCCCTGACCCAAACCCTAACCCTAACCCTAACCCTAGCCCTGACCCTGACCCTGACCCAAACCCTAACCCTAACCCTAGCCCTGACCAAACCCTAACCCTAACCCCAATCCTAGCCCTGACCCTAACCCTAACCCTACCCCTGACCCAAACCCTAACCCTAACCCTAACCCCAACCCCAACCCTAGCCCTGACCCTAACCCTAACCCCAACCCCAACCCTAGCCCTGACCCTAACCCTAACCCTAACCCTAGCCCTAGCCC